>JAPMOB010251706.1:6549-45665 GCA_029875015.1 Lepomis gibbosus
GGGGGGGTATGCATGTGCCTGGAAGCAGCCAGCAGCCAGCGATATGTGTGCCACATTGTCTGTTCAATAGAGGCTTTTGAATATTTAAACAGCATCAGTTACTTCATACTGTCATTGTTTTGGCACCATTTGCCTTGCTTAATCCTGGTAAGTGCATATCTACACTGACAGAGTAGAGGTGTGTGTGTATGTTTACGTGTGTGTCAAGAGAGGGAACACAGATAGATTGGATGTGTTGCATCATGATTCAAAGCTAATGAAAGTTTGCATACTTGTGTACAGTAAGTAGCTAACGCTGCATGCCCCTTGTAGTGATTCGACTGGCATTAGAAGTGTGAGTACAAGCAGGGCGGCATAAGTGGATGCCCTGCATGCCTGTATGAGCATGTGAGCATGCTTAACGCCATCTAAAATGAGAGAACAGACAGAAAACTAAAAGATTAAGCGAATAATGTTCAGTATTCACAAGGTTCCTCAGATATTAAAAGCCAGCTAAGTTTGAACAAATGCAACATCTTGTTAAGGTCAGAAATGTGTGTTTCTGCATATGGTCTTAAAACGACTGCTTCCTCTCAGTCAGCACTATCTTCAGTAGTATCAGTTTGGTCTAGCTGATCCCACTACAGAGGTGGAACAATACAAACAAGGTGAGGTTGATTGCAAGAGGCCTGCAAGCTTTAAGAGCAGCAATTACAGTTATTTTTATTATAATATAAATCAAGCTTTGGTTGTGGACTCGATAATAAAATAAGTGATCATGTTTTGCAGGCTTGTATTTACTGTCTTTAACTCAACAAGCAAAACAAGATGGCAGAAAATAAACTATCATAATAATAGCATTTGAAATGTAATTATTTTATAATAAATGCTGAGAAAAGAAAACACAAAACTTCACACGTCTGCATGCAGTGTAACTCAAAAACACAGAAAGACTCTCCAAATAGAATTTCTTTATGCTTGTTTGTGAAAAATTGTTTTGTTTTTGTTAGAACAATGTTGCTTATTTGTACCAAAGCTGTTTTTAAGACGACGAGACACAGGTCTTGATGGCTGTGGGGGAGGGGGGGGGGGGAGTTAGCTTTAGCTATACACAGTTTTACATTCCTCTATTTACAGTACTGGATGCACCGGTATGTCTGCAGTCATTCAGCCTTTCTCTTTCTTCCTGTCTCCGTCTCCAGGGAGAAATATTTGCACAGTGAAGCCTTCTCTGTATAGTTTCTATGCTGTCCCCCCTTTGTCCCTACACTGACTTATTTATGGTAACCCGCTAATGAGCTGTACGGTCTTTTGTAGTGAGAGACAGCATGTGTAAACATTTAGATTTTTCCCCTCAAGTACATGGTGAGATCCACCAAATTAAAATGCACAAAGTGAAATGAAATCACGGAGCAACCTAACACCTGATCAAATACAAGGTTACCCATGCAGTGTTTTGTGTTTTGCCGTGTTAATGCCCTATGTTGCTATCATTCTGGCGTGTGTTTTGGAGGACTGCCAGCCAGTGGAGGAAGAGCACCTATTTTGTGGAGAGGTAATTGCTACACAGTAGCCTCTGATTGCCAGGATCTTTCACTGGGAACAGCCCCGGCTCCCTTTTCACTTGCACCGACAGCCTGATTACAAATCATCTTATTGATGTGATGAGTGCAAGATGTTTGCTAATAACTGTTCTCATACCATCTGTTAATCTTTGTTGTGATTAAAGAGGTAATCCCAATACCCATTATTCCCAATAACAAGAGCGGGGATCGTTCTCTTACACAAGCTTTAGCCCCTCACAGGCCACACAGGGCTGAAATGGGGTGGGGGGGTCTCAAGGGGGTGCAGTTGCAAGGATATCAGTGATCTCCGAATGCAATTGAGAAATCTGCTCCACCTTCCACATAACAAACACGATACAAAAAAAAGAGAGAATTACACCCCTCGCTAAAAATCCATTACCCCTTATAATCACGCAAAATGATTTTTCTTAAATATGATAATAAATCACAGGCTGGATCAATAGCCTGTGGACCAACTGCTTTGCCCTGATAACGTATCAATCAATATTTAGTATTTAGATTTTAATTAATACCTTGGCGGGCCTCAGAGCCTGTTAACGCTGAGAGAAATATAATCTGTGATAAAAATGGGCCGAAGTAAAGAAACTGATAAAAAGCGAGTGCGGTGCTGTTAGCATTCCACAGTTGTTCCTCATATCTGTCATTGATCAGTCAATTGCTTAGTCGTGATTAAGGACCCTTCAAAATTAAGCTTGGTGTGTGTGTGTTCGTCCGTATTTTTTGTGTGTGTGCAATGCATCGGGGAGGTAGGGGTGTGTGTGTTTACATGGCAACGTGCTCATCGATCGTGCTTTGTAGAGATGAGCTAAGCTTCAGAAGCACCTGCTGCAAACCATGCATACAGAAGATCACAGACTAACATCATGTGTTACAAGAAAGAAATGTTTTAGCAAGCTATAGCAAAAGCTTATATTAATCTTAAAGAACCATTTGGAATACCTCTATGATTTTAAAAATGTTTTTGGTTGTTTTAACAGTGTAACACAATATACTGTGTAGGCTATTTTTCTTAATCCTAAATGTGGGAATCCTAATCTTCACACTCCTGCATGGTTACAGGTTAATGTTGATTCCCTGAACCCCTCTAAACAAACAGTAAATAACTGCAATTAATTTGCTATTGTGCAAATCTTACAGAAAAACTTTCCAGACACTTTAAAAGTGATACATTTAAGTCATTGTATCCCCGATATGCAAGCAATGACCTCCCTGTAATCTTTTTTTTTTTAAGTTTTAAGTGTTAAACACTGGACTGCCAACTGTTTTTTCAATTGGATTGACTCTTGTGACATTTGTAATTGGAATCCTTTTTGCTTTATAAAGAGATTAAAATAGATATATATAGAAACAGACACGCAAAGTTTGACCATTAGGATCTGCACGGCTAACACAAGATTAATACGACACATAGATAAACAGGATTCTGTGTTAATCCTCCTTTGAACTGAAGTGCATTTGATTTGTAATCTGATGCCTTGCATCTTTCCACGGTTCCGGTCCTGCTGAAACAAATGCATTCACAAAAAATATGAATGAATAAAAATGTTTTGTATATACATTTAATATCAGAGACCAACATAATTAAAATACAAGTATGGCCGCCATATTAGTGTCCAAGGTATGTTTACAAATGTACATGAAGTGAAGATGAGTCACAGTGCTTCACATTTCCCTTTTAATTTATTTTTGCATTTGAGAAAACCTTGTCCCATATTTTCATTTAGATTGTTTCCACATTAGTATTATGTTGCACACTACCTACAAACTATTTGAAGAGGAGAATGAAGGAAATGTGCAGGCTTTTGGCTGAAGGCCGTGGTGGGTCCCTGGTCCCTGGAAAGTCATGCTGTGATGTGAACCGACAGGACATGTGCGTGTTGTTCAGGGTTACGGCTGGATTTAAGTGTCCCAAGGCTGTCTGCTGTCTAACCTGGGTCAACAGGATATAAGGCCACTGCAAGGGCTGGCCGGAGCGGCTGGTGTTTCTTTTGAGCTGATCCTCGACACACGCATCCACTGCCGCATTGGCACGTACAGGAAAACACACAAATAAACATATAGTGGAGGTCAGTTGAGATAGCTTTGGTGTCAGTAGGGGGTGGTACAGTGTACTTGTTGCGTTTGCCACACCTTTCCCAAAGTGTATCTTTTCGGTGATCTATATCTAATAAACACACATCATCCAAATAAAAATGCATTCATATTGATTAATCAGTGTATTAGATGCCCAGCAATACAGGGCAATGTAAATTATTTTAAAGATGAAAGTAAATTGCAGTGGAATCCTCTGAAATCCCTAAAGTAACATCATAATCTCGAGACAAAAAAAAAGAAAAAAAGATGGTGATGACACAAGGGATGGAACATTTTCTCACTCAGTACAGCACAGTCGTCACCTTTGCAGTTATCAGTGTTGAGCTGGCATATCAGCTTAGCTCCGTGGTAAAGCTCACACACCATGAGACTGGACTGGATTGGCCAATCCCTATTAATCCCTTCTTACTGTTAGGTGGACATGGTGCCAATGGGGCACTGTGCAGGGCTAGCATGGGGTGTGTGTTAGCGTGTGCGAGCCAGCTACTGCTGGCATTACAGTAATTGAATTAGCGAATGTGTGGTCGGACAGGCTTTTAACAGTGTAGGTGAGGGCTTGTATTGCAGTGCGTTGGCTGTGACAGTCTTACAAACTGTCTTCTATGCAGCACATAAAAGCATTCTAACATTCACAGATTACTGACTGTACGTCATTATATTACAACATTCGGCTTGAGACATTATTAGCATTGTTAACAAAACATAAATGATGATTTCCACTGCATAGTTTACTTTGTGTGCTACAGGATCAGGTTATGATGTAAAATCTGCTGTATTGCTTTATGGCACAAAAAAACACGGAGGCTACAGTGTACATCAAGTGTGCTGACTACAGACTGTCCTCCCGAAACGACTGCCGTATAGGTTGTCTGTGCAAGCAGACCCACGCTTACATTTGTGTGTTGTCTGTCCATGGTAGATGGCAAAAGGAGCCAAAGTTAGACTAAAAAATAAAATTCCTCTCTGACCTACAGAGAATTATAGCCTGACTCTGCAGTTCTCCTTAGCTCTACAGTGCTTTCGTTTTAGCGTCTTTCAGCTTTTGGTTTTCTGGCCTGTACTGTTTGGTTGAGTCTCACTTCTTTGTCTCATCAGCCTTCTTCTGAGCAGCTGTACTCGGGTGTTTTCTGTGAAAAGGCTAGGATAAAGCCACTACACTTTCACATTTATTCATAGCTGACACTTTTATCCAAAGCTACTTACAATTACTATATATGACAGGTTGCATGCCTGTGGAGCAACTAGGGTTTAAGTGTCTTGCTCAGGGACACAATCACCATCACCACCCAGTAGTGGAGTACACCTCCTGCACCACCAAACGACAGACAGACAAAGTTTATGACTTGCTCGTGAACACTACATTTACATTACGTTTATTTGCATTATTTAATTGCTATTTATGTCAGAGGTCAAAGTGTCTTGCTCAGGGACACATTGGTGGGCATGTGAAAGTGGGGAGCTGAACCCGGGTCTCTCACAGCAGAGGCAAAAATATTTCACTAAGTAGTTGGGGGAGGTCAAAACAGCGCTAAAAGGCGAGTTAATAATTCACATGTGAAAGAATGCAAATGTTGCTCCACATAGTCCGGATTGCAATTATCATACCGACATAATAAATTAAAGTTTTGTCATAGTTTAAATGTTAGATATAGCACTTTAACACTGCCCAGGTCTGTGAGCTGATACTGCAGCTACATATTGCTCTGCCACAAGGAGATATTTGTTGAATTGGTGTCTCACTCACATACAGTTGGCCACTTAAGTACGGAAAGAGAGAAATTGTTGTCAAATTCCCAGATTTTGCTAATTGCTTCCTGCATTTCAACAATGAACACTGGAAAAAAATGAACCCTTATATTGTTACATTAACTGATAATACATTTACAAGTTTCCATCAGTATTACACAATTTAAAATATAAGAGAAGAGCGTATCTTGGAAAAACAGGGAAATTGAACGATTGAAATAAAGTTTAAGGGGAAAATGAAGATGGTGGGTGGAGGAGGATGACGGACAGTTGTGGAGACAGGGTTGTTAGTTTATGTAGGCTGTGGGCTGAGTCGACTGGAAAATTTTGATCACTTTAATTTACTATATCCAGCATTGCTTCTATCCCTGTCCAGCACTTTTATCAAGCCCTGTGAGCTCGTATTGATTTTTTTATTTTCTGCCCAGGATAAGAAGACAGAGAGTTAGGGAGCTCTGGTGAATGGAGAACTTTCCTCAGATTGCTGCTATTCTCCAGCTTATTGCATCCTGTCGTTTGTAGTTTCAGATGATGTCCAGTACGCCACGGCTGCTCCAGCCAATAAACAAGGTGACTAACAATGGAAGAGGGCTGGGAATGAAGAGAGGGAGACAGGCTAACCACCACACCACACAGATAGAAACAAGGGTTGAGAGGACATTTTATAGCTACAACTTTCCTTTGTTTTACTGTTATGTTGACACTTTTTTGATATGTGCATTAGTGTGGCTGCTTTTACTCATCTATATTTAATACGCGTTACATTTCAAATAGTTCTAAGAAAATCAAGAAATGTATTGAGGGGTAAATCCCACTAAACATCATTGTTAAATTTGCTTGTTAAAGTTGATGTCAATTTAGAAACGATCCTCTGTGGAAAATTATGATGCATACGAGCTATTAAAATAATCACCCAACTTTTATTTTACAAGAAATTCAATAGGAATTTTAGGTATTTTCTCTCCCATCTACCTGGCTTTTAGCTTGGAATCATGATGTCATTTAAAATTGAAATGAGCAGGCATTTGTCTGTGAACAATGCAACACAGCATCATGTATTATTTGCTTTTATGCTGTCCCACAATGTGCTTTCATAGAGTTAAAATTGATTTATTGTGGGACTGCAGGCATGGATACTATTTAACATTTTTGTATATTCTGGTTCACGTGTGTTTCCCTGAGCAAAATTAATTATCACCTTTGCCCCAAAGAAAATGCAATTAAAAAGTAGAGGTAATGGTTTGTTTTTTTTTCCCAAAAGGAAATGGGACAATAGATTTGTCCCCAGTTCATTGCTTCATGATAATGTGTGTATCAGACAAATTATTGTACTATTCCATAAAATCTTTTTTTCCCTTAATTTTTTGGGTTTTTTTTCTTGTGGCTATGTGTATTTGCATTTTCAAATGTTGGGCTAGAGAGGGTGAACGTGTGTGTTTGTGAGAGGTGGGGTTGGAGACTGGGTGAGGGAGAGAGAGATTAGTGACAGTCTGATAAAAGATGTCTCCAAAACCCTAATTAAAATTGAATACCCCTGCAAATGCAAAGCAACATGCAATCTCCAGGTATTTCATTTAGAGCAACTATCTCAGTGCGAGGCTGTTTTTTTTATGTCTTTCTTTCTTCATTGCACACAAATAGCTATCCTCCTTTTGCATTATTTTTCACACTTCCAAATCTGCCACTGTCTTTGTCAAACCTCACGTTTGCTCCCTCCCTCGATGCCAGATACAATGACAAAATAAAATCAAACTGAGTAACCCGTAGTGTGTCACTTTTTTTTTTCTCCAACAACCAACACTTCCAAAGTTCAGCTCATTAAACGGCTGAAAAAAATAAGGGCTTCTAATGCAACAGTGAGCACAGTGTCAAGCTCTTGTATTTTTATAACACAAACATGTTCAACAAATAAGAACAAACTTTTTTTTTTTAACAAATGCTGCCACTGGTAATGGTTTAATATAGGTTGTGTTATATTTAAAAAAAAAATCTCCATGACGTATTTTGTTGCAGAAATCCATTGATGGTTTTAATGTCTGCATTGACAATTACAAAGATGAGTAAATTCATCACTAAAATAATAATAAAGTAGTGCTTAAAAATTTTAAAGTATTTTGTGATGTTTTAAAATAAATATTTTACTATTCATGTTCACATATTCCTGTCCGATCTTCTGGTGATTATTCTAGAGACTTCCTCCTGCTTCTTTTCATTCCTTATGCCGGATCTTTAACAGAAAGCGCATGTTCACACGTTCTAATTCCTCCTGTTGTCTTCTTGTTACATCATTAAAGCTGGGGCTCATCCTCTGTCCTTGGTCTTCAAATATCTCCTGCAGTTTTGTGAGTAAAACAAGAAGAGTCATTGCACTGTACAGCGGAAAACCTTGTTTGAGATCTGAACTGTGTTGTGGCTGCAGAAGCACTTTCACTTCCTACTGTCTGGACTCGCCAACTAGACTGCCAACCATGTGATCTCACTTTAGAGGAATCCACACACACACACACACACACACACACACACACACACACACACACACACTTGTGTCAGTGTCATCAGCAAGTGGTGACCTATGGTTTACCCGCCAGTTGACATGAATCAGTTCAGACTCGTGGATTTAGCTAAAAACATACCGGGCTGATATTTCTGCAACTATCTGATATCAGCTAACCATCCACATATAGGTCTGGCTAAAATTTGACAATTGTTGCACATTTTAATTTGTTATTCCTGGTTTCAGTTGAGAGTTTTAGTGTGTTTAGTGAAGATTTAAATAAGACTGTTTGTTACACTTTTTTATGCCAGGTGTTGTCTAATGCACACCTGGTTGACCCTTTCATAAGAAAATGTGAATGAAAAAGGTTGAATTCCTGCATACAGACACCACTGAGTTTATTACTGATAGAGCCATCATGGACCTTTTCCCAGGCATTGAGCTCACAATATGAAACAACAATATCTTTACATTAGAGTCACAGGCTGCAACAACCAATCAATATGACATCCAAATCTAAAACACTCAGGACAAATAACACAATCCACATAAATAAAATTGAAAATAGAAAAAAGTAGCTTTTTTAAAACATAAAAAATTAGCTTGCCAGTGAAAATAAGCATCTTTGTTCAAAAGGGGATAGAAGAGTCAAGTCTAACAATAAGTAGGCTTCATTCCACATTGTATTTTGTCATAGAGTATTAGCTCAAAAACTGAAATAAAAAACATATGTTGGCACAGATAGATAAAAAAAGTATCTTTGTAGCTTGGCTTTCAAATATTGGCTAAACCTTGCTTATACCTATAGTCATTTTACATGGGTGCCTGCAAAAAATTCAGAGGAAATTGCTCATGCTTAAGCTTCTTTTTAGTCATAAGGATATGGTCAATTTGGTACGCTGCCAAAACCATGCCCCTGAGTCATTTTACTGTATGCATTTGTTGTCATCCATTCCCAGAACACCAGCTGAATCATATGGCAAATAAATAATCCCCAGTGCAGAGAGTTTAAGGTGGTGAGCGATAAACACGTGTCTCACGCATGTGTTTGCTTTCTGTCAACCACACAGAAGTGCCTTTTTTTAACCTCCTCCCTTTCTATCTAGACAGTTATTAACTTTGCAGATGATATCTTGTCATGTTAACTATTGATTCTTGTCATCATTAGAGTGCGTAATAACAAGGACCTTGGCTTGACAATTTTGTTATATCTGCGAGGAGTGACAGGCCCATGTGTTAAAGACATGTTTACTTCACTCTGGGATCAATAACCGCTGTGAGCCGGCATGAGAAAGCATAGGCCCTTACCAGTGTTATCGATGCACAATGTATCACATTATGAAATATACGTAGGAGGAAGCTGCTCACAAGATTAAGAAGTCCTCATAGATCAATGAAGAGCATAAGCATTAATATAGTGCTGCTACTTCCCTCCTCTGGACACCCCAGGTTATTTTTGCTCTCAGGCTGAACATTGATGAACATAGACGTGCTTTTGCGTGAACTGAGAGAATTAGATTTGCCTGTTGGTGTTATAGCTATCATTGAAAGGATTCTTTTCAGTCCCATAGCCAAAGGTCTCTCATTTTAGGCTCGGGCAGAGGCCAACATGGCAGGGAAAATTGTTTTTTTTTGAGATTTTAAACTTGTTAGAAAAAAAATCTACTTTTCATTTATGGTGGTAGCAGTGTGTGTGTGTGTGTGTGTGTGTGTCAGCACTCTTGACCTTGAGAGTGAGGGTGGAAAATGACTGAGTGACTGCTTCTTGTTATCAGGAAATGTTCCTTCTTACAGTGATTTCACTGTTTAATCCCATGCTGAAATTTAGCTGTCTTCATTCAGCGCCTTATATTAACCCCGTTTCATTTTGCTTAATGCAGAGAGCCAGCTGAGATGATGAACCTGCTTTTTCACCCTTCCAGTTTTTCCAACTTAAATTTGCTCTTTTGTTTTATATAATAAACATGACATTTGTTCAACTGGCAATTATATTGACCACATCCAGTTGACCTCATACATAAACTGAACTCATAAACCTCATTTCCCACGATGCACGTCAGGCCAATATGAGCTTCTCATCTGAACATATCCCCTCTGTGGAGGACAACAGAGGCGTGTTGTCATCCAGCTGACCCTTGAAGTGGCCAGATGAAGGGCAGGGAGGAGGAGGGGTGAAGGGTGGAAGGAAAACTTGGGCCAAGGTCAAGAAAGCTAATTTGTTTCCTGCGTCCCCTGCCGTCCCTGAGAGGCAGACCACACACTGCCCATACAAGAAGGGCTTTAATGTGGTTAAGGGTGCATAGCATGAGGTTGAGCTCATCAGCTCCTGGGTGTGGGTCCTATATCACATAGGAAACAAAAACCTGTGTGTTATTGTTTCTGACTATCTTGTAGTGAATGGTGTAATACACTTATGTTTTCATAAATGCATTTATGAGAACATTATTATGTTATTTAAGACACTTTTTAAGGAATGCAGTGCCAAATTGAAAGCCATACAGCAGATTGTTGTTTTGTTTAATACTGACATAATATTATGAAATGAAGCACAAATGTTGAAACCATGTTTAAATCTACAGTGTTGGAGGAAGTATACATATGCTTTACATAAGTGAAAGCAGCAAATAGCAATATTAAAACACTCTATTAGAAATAAAAGTTTTGCATTCATAATTTGGAATAAAAAAAAATCTATTTTAGTTTAACCCTCAAAAACTAATAGTGAATATAACTAATCTGCTTTATCTGGACAGTGTGGGTGTAGCTTGATCAGATTTGGTTGACAACCACCAAACAACCCGTTAGTTCACAGAAGTCACAGAAGCATCCCCTTTTTCAGAGCCGTGAGAAGAGCATAAAAAATGACAAACATGCAGAAATTTGTCTTTATAAAATAACTATCATTAGCAGTAAACAACCCACTGTTCACTTAAAGTAAGCTGATAGAGGAACATTTATTTTTAGGGCCACACAGAGGAATTACAGTATCTCAAAATGAACTTAAGGGTAAAGAGTAAAAGTACTCATCATATTAAATCAGCGTACATTATAATGTTGGATTATTATTACTGATTGCTGATTATTATCATGTAATGTTGTTTCTGTTCAAAGTGGAGCTATCTAAACTAAAACTGTCAGTCAGTCCAATCTATTAAAAGCAGCTATTCTTAAAAAAAAAAAACTAAAAGTAATAACCAGTTACTACAGCTGTAGGATAAATGTTTCGTGGTGCAAAAAAAACAAGATGTGACTCTTACACACAGTAGAGTATATGTATAAAGAAGCACACAATGAAAGTACTTAAATACTTGAGAAAATATACTAAGTTATGTGTCAACTTTGTATTTATATATAATGTAAAGGCTGACATCTAAAAACCTTTCCAAATGTATTTTGAAACTGTTCACAGTGTGGTTTTAATTTATAAACCAGAAGTGATTGGACAAAGCAGAGAATTGTAGGTAGTCATTTATCAACAAGCAGATTCTGAGTATAGGGGAAGAGATATAGACATATTTTGTCTGTGAGAGTATGCGTGTGCACTGAACTAAACATTTCCTTAAAACTTTCAGTTCAAACTTTTTAAAAACTGTTTTAGAATTAATATTATTACTGATATCAACATGATTACTATTGTTATTCTTAGTAGTCGTAGTAAAACATTATAAAAGTTTGTGACATTTTCATGATTAATAGTTGAAATTAAAGGTGGCCACCTCCTCCATTAAACTTACTGGATTATATGACATTAAATGCTGTTTTGGCAGAGCTGATCCTTTCAACAGTCAGTCAAAAAGAAAACAAATGTATTTGCCACCTCAAGGGCGCACATGGTCCCTCTGTCGAACCTGTACAGCAGTGGATAATCACTGTCTGCATAAAGCCATCAGCCATGGAGAGTTTAAATTACCGAGCTCTCAGGTTTGACAAAGGCCAGGCCCTGTAATTCATGGTGCACAAGTGTGTATATAGGGAATGAATAATTATTTATCTAAGAGTTCGTTAACATTGAAAAATGTGAGATTGTATAATATTTAGGTTATTTGGCTTTAAAAACAGCGTATATATAATCAGAGATAAGTTTGCCATGTTTGTGATGGATGCATATATAGATTAATGGACTCAAAGTTACCAAAGAGATCAGTTTTTTTCTTTTTAATTAGCACCTGTGAGCTGTTTCCCATTAACACTGTGCACATTAAAAATCCCTCTGCTTTTTTCTAATTAAGTAAAGTGGAAACAGATTAGATGGCTTCTTTGAACAAAGGTCAGTGATTGCACTTTGTTTCGCTCCTCTGTTTGTTTGTTTGGCCGCCACCAGGAGAGAGCCTGCCACTTCTTCCCTGAATGTCACTTCACAATCACTGTTTGTTTTGCGGAGCAGGCTTTTTCTCACCCTCCGTCTTCATCTCCTCTCAATCGCTGTTTTATTTTGTGCTTTTTTAGAATGTGATCAATAGGTAATGATGTGCCTCTTACTACTGTCAGCTTTGTCAGTTTTTTTTCTTCTTTTTTTATAAAAGCAAAAGTATGTTCTGCTCCACAGGTGGTGGAACAGGGAAAGAGAGGCTGATGTGATATAGATTTTCAGCTGATATGATTATAAACCATGTGGAATGTCAGATTAAAGCAGGTACTGATGAAAGATAGGCATCAATCAGCGATGTCTCTGGAGAGGCTGCAAGGCATGACATGGTTGTCAAGAAGGAGGAATATGGTGACTCATCCTTCCCTAATCTCCCTTTCCTGGCCAATTGATTGGGCTTTCATATCCATTAGTCTGGCTTTCATAGCTGCTGTAATGAATGGCCAGACTACAGACATACTTCGAGACCAAACTTGTCTCTTAGAAGGAAAAAAAAATAACAAAACAATAAAACCCCACAGGAGAACAGCTGTGGTTCACACAGGTATCCTGAACGTCTCAAAGTGGACTCTGGGGACCTCCAGGAATCCAAGGCAACATGAAGAATAGGTCAATGACATAGTAATGAATTCAACACAAATGATTCCATTATCTCTGAACATACAGTGTGGGGACTTACACAAAACCTCGGAGATCTGTGAGCTAATAGTCTATTTTGGGTGCATAACATGAAAATGTTTGAGATACCTAACAAAAATTTGTTTTTATTCCGCTAATTTGTCAAATATGTTTTGCCGGAAATATAATGCCTGCCAGGTTCATGGTGTTTTATTTCCAGTGAAGAAAGTGCTGCGTTTTTGTTCTTCACGTAATTTCTTGATGTGCAATGACTTGTTTGGGGTGGATGCTGGGTGTGCAAGGCGCAGGACTTTGACACCAGAGAGTAGACTTCACATCCTCAGTCCTACATGTAGTTAGGTTTAGCCAAGAAAAGCACTTTCCTACATGGTCATTATCAGGTTGTGACCTTTTTGACATTTTGTTGTTTAAGTGCATTGACCTGTGTTGTTCCATGTCATATTTGTTTAACCGTGGCATTCAGGGGGAAAAAATGTCATTATTTTTCTACAGATGTTTAAATATTTTTAGCTCCCTTTTAAATTAGCATCTAATAATTATTTAAAGTTATGCTCACAATTGTGCTGACTGCTTAACAAAACCCCTTAACTAGTCTAATCTAGTCAGTGTGAACAGCAAGTGGCTGCATTGTTGCTTTGGATATATAAATAGCACAGAACTGGATCATGGGGCATTTGACTTGCGTTGTTGGGTTGAACACAAATTAGATATTTGTTAGTGTCACACAAGAAACCCGTTAAAATGAGGCAGTGTGGCAATAGTGGTATCATGGAAGTGTCACGTAAGTTGTTGTAATAAATTATGATGCCCTATGCCTGAAGTGTGATGAAAACAAGTAGGATATGTAAAACTTTTTCAATTATTTTGGCCCTTGTGTGCCTGCCTTTCCAACATTGTTGTGAATTGATATTGGCATCAGATACAGTACGAACAATCAATCCTAAAAATCAAACATGAGTGGCAATTCTCACTCAGGCAACACAGCCTGCTGCACAGTATATCAGATATAGAAATCCTCACTAACTCAGACATTTTCTGAACAGTGAGCTCCTAACGTTTACTTACCCCACTCAAGGTATTTGTAAGTGATTCATCTCAGTGGGGTTCTTATTGGTACATTGTGGTATGATTATCAACCAACACATTCTTTCAGCCTGAATGCCCTCCACAACACCTCTGTAAAAAAAAAAAAAAAAAAAATCAGAGTTACGCATGAGAAGAAGCTGACAAAGGGAGCCAGACGGGAAGGAGAGAACGACAGAATTTAATAAAGTTCAACAAGGCAGAAAGGATTGCACAAGCAGTGAATAGCGATTCTGCTTTTTTCTCCTTTACAACTTGTGCCTACTTAAACACTTTTACACCCCCTTCTTTTATCTGCATCTGCATTCACTGACAGAGAGGAATAGCTGGACACAGAGGGAGACGCTCATTGCCTTTTTTATTTGAATGTTGACCAAGGATGGCCACCATCTGTGCAAACTGTCCGACTCTGTGACTCTCCTGCATCTCCAGCCATAAATATCAGACGGCGCTTCACTCCCCAGAGAATTCACACATCGCAGTTTATCGTTTCTGCTCTGTTTTGCCAATATCTAGGCTTTTATCACCATTGTCTCAAGTTGACGCAAACAGGAGTAGTATGTCATTTTCAGCAAACAGTGATTTCTGTCTAATATCATCTCACACCCTCCTGTCCCATTTGCTGTGGCATCTGGTGCCTTTGTTTTTCTTATTCCTTGTCATAAATAAAACCTCTTAGGTCTTCCCAGAAACCCGGCCTACACTTATCTCGTGCTGGGTATTTTTTTCCCCCAGTGACTGAAAAGCCTTCCACTAAGCTCAAACACATAGTGGGAGTGGTGAAAATGGGGTAGATGACATTGTTTCAGTGATAAGGATGTACGGCTTAAAGACAAAAGTGTTGGTTGAATGTTGTCATGTCAATAAGCCATCAGTCGCGTCGCTAACAATAAGTTAATGATTCCCCAGCAGTAATACATTTATGAATAGAGAAGTGTCTTCTTCAGCCCAGCGGGTGTGCCCATTAAAACAGAGCATGAACAAAATAATTGTGATTTGCAGATAAAATCCACTTTAGAATGGGATTCCGACTGAGGAATTGTTGAAAGAGCTGTAATTTTCCACTAAAACGTGACACACACTCACACAGGAGCCCTTCTAATCAACTTGAGTATGTGTGTGTGTGTGTGTGTGAGCGTTTGGTTCTGTTTTGAAGTCTGCATCTTTGTACTATATACAAATTAAGTGGTAGCAAATGCATTTTTGTGAAGTACATTTTTTCTTTAAAGCAAAATGATGTCAATAAATGTCTTTCTTTTTAAGCAGTTTGCTGCAGCACAATACTGATTCAATTCAGACATGAAAACTTTGGCTATTGTAAATATTGATATTGAAGTAAAGCTCTTGTTTTATATTTCTAAGTTTTCCCCAGCTATTTGTATGAAGTAACTATAAACATGTGTAGATACCAATATCTAATACAGTAATACCTTTTGAATACTTTTTTCAATAATAAAATAAAATAAAGTGCATCCATGAACTTTCGTAGTAAATGCCTAAGAAAATAGTTCTTTTGTCATTCAGTGGATGAGTGCTTCACAAAATTTAGAGGACTCATTAAATCATTACTATGGTAGCCAAACAAAAATATGTTTATTTTTCTGTAGATTTTCCATTTTCTTTTGAGATCTCTAACAATTTCAAACTTTTATTGAACTGGTTACAAGTCAAAGACATGCACTCTGTGTCATCAGAAATATGTCCTGTGGCTGTGGATGGAGACTTAGTGAATAAATTAGGACCTACATGAAGCATGTGACTTAAACATTCGCTAAAGCAGCAGACAAAAAACAGATCTGCGTCGAGAGAAATGTGTAGACTTCAACCTTTATCACACTAATATATAAAACAAATAGGAAGCTATATTTCCATCATGTTTGCTACATTGTTTTTTTCACTGTTTGATGTTTGACTGTCCCTCTTTCAATTAGGTGATCTCGTTGCGCCCTCTTCTTATGTAATTATTTATTGGCACCTGACTGGATAATTAGCGCCACCTACCTTGGTGTGCTCAACTCCCAATAACTTCATAACGGTAGTGGTTGGAAACGCTGGAGAGCTTGTTGCATCATGGACATGCTGATTGGTGGTCCTCTAGCATGCTTCCCCGTGTTGTTTATCCTCTGCGCCTTTTTGAGTGTGTGCAGTCTAGGCAAGACTGAAATTCTGATTCGGAAGTGTGTCCAGTAGGCTTTATACAAACTGCAAGAATCGTCAGCTTTAGATCTAAATAGCTTATAATATATCCACTGAGATAAAAACCAAGCCTTCGGTGGAAGGCTTTTGAGGTACGTGCAGTGTTGACTATGCATTATTAGTTTTAGAGTAACACCATGCCATTACACAATGCGAATTTGGAGCCAGCAACAAAATGACCCGACATACCTCATTGCAGTGCTTATGGTATGCCGGTACTATACAATAGTTTTAGAGACCTTACTTTGTTACCCCATTTTATCAACATGTTGTTAACTGATACGTCTGATTATCAATTAGCTCATAAGACAAAGTAACCTAATCCAGAAAGAAGGCTGGTGTGACTGAAAGACGTCAATTTGCCAGAACTTGTATGCCTCTAAGTAAGTAGCTGAGTATTCCAAATGGGTAGATAGCCATTCTTCGGTGCTTTGGCGAAGTAATACAATGTCTAGACACCAACTAACATGAATTTCCCTGAAGAATTAGTGTCATCAGTGTGAGAGCCCTGCCCTGTACTCTGGGGTGCAGTTTGAAATACTGTCTTTTAAATCAATGCTCACCTCTCCACTCCTCCTTTAATTGAACTTTGTGGCCTCCTGTCAAGCTGCTGTCTGAGAAAACAAGTCCTCAGCTATAATAGAGGTAAATCAAACTTTTCAAACTACTTTCTGTCATGGCAAATGTCAGTCTGCGTAATTGTGACTTGCCATGTTGGCATGTATAAAAATTTGAGTTTTGATTTTCAGTTCTTGGCTGAAAGAACATTTTCTCGCTAATGAAAGAACGGTTTCACTTTGTAGCTTTCCTGCCTAAATTGTTACTAGTTAGCAAAGAATCTTGTAGATTTAGCACTGTAATTCTTAGGTTTTAAATATGATCTTCAGTTTGACTTTGCTCAAACAACAGTATTATGCTGGTATAACACAAAACACACAGCATTTATATCCACCCGCGACGGTGGTGCCTAATTACTTGAGGAGATGCCTCATAAAATAAAAGGACTCAAAGCCTCCAAAACAATGAAAATGCAGTTGCTGTTGCTACATGTGGAAACAAAGCCATGTAAGGTGACATAGAAATGGTACTTTTTATTCACTTTTTTCCTCCCCCTTATACTTTCAAGAATAGGCACTTTGGAGAGAAGCCCACGCAAAACGCCTCCATCTATCATGCAGGCTGGGTTTCCACAGGAGTGTTATTGACATAGTAAATTAAAGGAGGCACAAATCAGGTGGTGACGGGTCAGAGGCATCAACAGCAAACTTATAATCGCAGCTCTGTCACAGTGCGTGAGTTTCTCTCTGTTTTTTTTTTACGTCCATACTTCTCATTTACTTCTGCCTCTACACTCTGTAATTCCCTTCTCCATTCTATTTTATGAACATATAAAAAAAAATAGGCCCTACTTTATTGGGTGTATTTGTCCTCCTATTTACCTGAAAGTACGCATTTGTTGAGCATAAATATTCACTTTTATTGGATATACAAAAGAAAATATACAACTGCTCTTGATTTTCCGAATTCATCACAAGGTTTTTGATTGATTCATTTATGATTTTATTTTGTTATTAAGCATGATTATTGGTGTTTTTAAGAAAGTACTTTATTAGAATTGTCTCACATTTGTTACTTACTGCATACCTGAAAAATAGTTAAAATTAAAATTGTGAAAAGTCAGTTTTGGGAAATTTCATTGAACGCAATGGGAAAATTAGATAACAAACTAGGGAAATTCTTCTACTCTGCAAGTCAATGCTTGACCTTACTGTGTCTTACAATAGCATTTCTCTGCAGTGAAAAACCTCTTAGTCTTTCCACTTTTAATAAATTTCCCCCTAAAACCTCAGCTCAGGAATGCCATATGGAGACTTGGCCCTGTCTGTTTCTGTACGTGATTATTAAAAGGAATAACCACTGTCCTTGTGTTACAAGACATTGTGATTTACATGTCGTGACAGCCCTATCATACATGGCCTCTTATTTTGAAGATTTTCAAAAAGTTTCTGAGGAGTATCTGAGGACAGACAGATGAGTTTGGTCTGCGTATGACAGAGTAGTTAATGGACGTAAAATGTAGAATCACTGTAAAGATGTTTGCTGTTTATGGTAACATCATGTTTTGCAACAGCATTTGGCTTAAGTAGAATATTGTTTTTTTCCAGCTTGAAGAGCGGAGGCAGAACACTCTTCAAGAGTAATTTTTTGAACCAAGGAAATGTATCAATGAGAGACTTGGAAAAATGCTACTTCTATGTCAGCGCCTGGATCCTCTAAATGGCATGGCAAACTTCCCTGGTTACCATGGCTATGAGAGGGTTTGAGAGCACATTAATCATGAGGATTTAGGTTTCTTTCTCTTTTATTTTTCCAAAAAGACACAGACTCTCTCAGACGTCCTTTATGAGGCTGATTTATGATGTTCAATATCTGCGTGTGTTGATCATGGGAAATGACTCTGAAATGTAACAGTTTATGAGTGAAGGGAGAAAGCAGCTTGTAGTGTCTGTCAGCAATCAACAGTTTTTGTTGTTGAATGTGTGTTTTAGTAGAAAATAGCAAAGTAAACATTGTAAAGAATTACACAAAATCTCATTTGTATACATTGGCATAACTCTACCTACATATTTTCCATTTTAAAAATTTATCCTGGGACATGAGTGGATATTAACGTGTGAAAAAGGGCTACAGAGCTGCAGGTTTTATAGCTTAATGAAGATTAAATGTCTTGGAAAAGCTTTGGCATCAAAAGGTGTATTAATTTGCTACAATGGCCACATTTGGCACGCAACCAGCCCCTTGTTAATTGTGCAATCTGGAACTACTAGATGATGTCTGATGTGGCTGCACCCAGACTGTCTTGAGTAAAAGGAGCCCACACATTTTACCTATGACAGTCAGGCAGCTGATAAAAATGAGATCATGCATAAAAAAGTATCACTCTTGCTGTTGTGCTACTTTTCAGCTGTGATTTTCTCTCTTCGTCTTTGGTCAGAGAAAGCAGATTGATGACGGCGTGACAGAGTGACATTGCATTCTGGGAACCCAGGACTATGGCCGTAAATCCATGGCGATTCAGCTTTACAATGGCCTACTGTCTAGCCATCAGAGGGTGGGAGGTTGTTACTGCATCACCCTAGTGAGCTGCTGGGGTACAACCATTATGCTTTCGTGAGGGGAAACGGGGGGAAATTAAGACACCAGGGGAAATAGGCAGGATGGTAATGAATTATGAAAAACTAATAGAATGAAAAAGAAAAACTTCTTTGGTGAGTGGAAAATTCCCACGCTCTTTAGACGTTGAAGCGCTATGATTCTTTTCAAGTAGATCTGTCAAATCGGAGACTCGGCTGTATTAGAAAGCAAATAAAACACATGAACAAATAAACACATCCGAGTTTCTTATTGACCTTCGAGAACCAGCTGTGTTGTGTCCGCACCCTCCCTCAATTCTGTTGAGTGCATGTCTGTGTGTGTGTGTGCTCGCTTCTGTCTGATGTGCGTATAAGCAGAATAGAAGTCTTGAGTATAAGTATGTGTTTCTGTTCAAAATGCATGCATTTGTTTGGGCCTTT
Organism: Lepomis gibbosus; assembly: GCA_029875015.1. Taxonomy (NCBI): domain Eukaryota; kingdom Metazoa; phylum Chordata; class Actinopteri; order Centrarchiformes; family Centrarchidae; genus Lepomis; species Lepomis gibbosus. The sequence continues at coordinate 26,308 of JAPMOB010251706.1, forward strand.
GTGTGTGGACAATAAATGGCTGCAGCTGTGTTCTTTGATTGGTTAAAAACAAGCTTCAAAATTATTGATAATTCCCTGCTGGCCATTTGCAGTCCTGGGATACAAGCTTTAGAGGTCAAATCTGTTTAGTTGTTCTCTCACTGGACTATGTGTAGAAAAATAGTCACAATGTCCTACATGACAACAAATTGTGTGGGTTTTTTTTTTTTATTTCTACCAAGAGCTCCTGCTGTTTTACATCCGGGGCTAAGATGCCAAAGATGACATGAGGGAAAAAATTTGAAGGACCAAAGGTGATATCTAATATTGATATAAAGTATTACTGTAAATCCACATTTGTATGTTACAGTGTATGTTAACACGTAGAAGGACTTAGAGTTCTCAGTAGCTTTTCATACAGAAGGATGATACAGAGGCCCACATACCGCTAAACAAAGATACAAAGCTAAACAAATATAGTATAAGCAAACTTAAACAATTAACATTTGGCTGTAATATGCAGACACACTATGGATATACAAATTATATTATTACTATGTACTGTGTGTACAGGATTGTGGTACATGTAGTGTGAGAGTGCATGGCAATGCAAAGAATTTTGGTTAATAATACAAATAATAGTTTCTTTATTTTTTTTCAATTTGCTGAAACTTGCACATGACAATAAAGAATATTATGTACAACTTTTATATTACTTTGTGATATAAAAATTGTTTAAGAGTTGTTCTTAGCCCTCAAATGTCTGATTTTACTGTTGTTAAATGTTGAATACCAGCTATGGCACGCATTCATATGAAAGAATTTGTTCTAATATGAATCTGACATGTAGAAAAAGTGATAATATTTAAAGGTTAGTTTACCAAACTAAAAGAATAACATATCCTCTCATTCACTTCTTGCAGTGGTGTCCTAAGGGGTCACTATTTTCTTGTGATTTACCTCTTTGGGCCGCTAAAATTTACACAAATTATGACTGTACTTTTAAGTCGATCCACAGACATAGGCAGCTGTTGAAGATGGGTTGGGAGTAGACATTGCTTCATTTTAATTTAATTTTAAAAGGTCACCAACCAAATGGTTTGGGAGCCACTGTTCTACTGGAATCTAGGCATGGAGATGATTTTTGTTTAATTTGCCCCTATAAGGGGAAGGTAAAAGGAATTGCACTCATGCTGCTCACAGCATTAAAACGTTCCAACGTTCCAACATTTAAAAGACTCAAGAGTAATGGAGTAGATTCATTGAAAACTGCAGTGAAACATCCACAGTAACAAAGACACAGTTTAGGGACTCTCTCTTATTTTTTCAATACTTACACCACAAATGCTTTACCGCCAGTATCCGAATAAATGGTCTGCATGGCTAGATATCACAAGAGGTAAGGGAGAAATTACTTTTGTGTGCATGTGTGTGTGTAATTTTGTTGAACCAACCATATAAAACACACAAATGGAACTGATGCAGTACTGTAAAAGCAATAAATTCCAGCTACGCTGATAACCGACATTTTCCCCTTAATTAATAAATGGGCTCAATCATTGAGTGGAACATTTTTTTACTCCTGCATTTGATCACCACAAAGACTCCTCTTCCTCAAGCCTCGCCTTCTTCCCTCCCCAAGCGAGCTGGAGATGGAAGAAGCTCTACAGTATGTCCTCCTCCTTGTGATAAGGCCTGCAGCACTTGTCATCTCCCTGGTGGCAGCTTAGATTCTCCAATTTTTAGGTTAATTAATCAAAAATGATTTCTTTTCTCATTAGCCATGCAGTTGGTTTGCAATCTGCAAGATCGATGTTTTACAGATGTTTCCCTGGGTTTTGTTTTTCGAGACGGCGCTGATTTTTATTGGGTATAGATTTAAGAGGGTGCTGAGGGATTGTGAGCTAACTCAGCCACACACCACCACACACAGGCAGCCACAGACACACTAAATGCATATTATACATAGTCACATGCTCTTATAAACACAAACATAAATACAGTACATATAAAACAGACACAAACACCCACACGTGGCTCGTTCTAGTTCTTAGTCTCCGTTCTTGGAATCTTAGTGAGAAAACTGTGTTGAATGTAATCTGTCCATCTCACTGAGTCAAACAGCTGTGCTCCCTTTCTCCATTTTGGTTCGCCTATATCGAGTCAATCGTTGCCAAACCAAGGGGTTGAGCCATACACACACACACACACACGCACACACACACTCTCTCTCTGGGTAGCACTCTTTAATCACATAACAGCTTCTGGTTCTAGTTCCTGTTGGTTGTAAACAAATGTAATGTTGCATTTCCTGCAGTCTAGACATAACAACAAACCTGGCAGAACCATAGAGGGGAGCGATTGCGGTTGTTATGGAGTGGCTGGCACTAGTAGGCAACAAACCAGGGTCTGAGGTATAGAGGAGGTAACATTCAAGCAGATACAGAAGAGGCACCGGGGCATCTTCTTCAGTCCTATTTGGAGCTTTGCATCACTGAGGAGAGTCACAAATCTTAGGGCAAAGTTAGTAAAGTGTGTCGTATTCTTGAAAAAATTTTGTCCTAGGAGTCTTTATGTGTCTTGTTGTGTTAAAGAGGCATTTGTGCCTTTTGTTTATGAAGCAAAAGTGTTTAAAAACTGTTAAAACATTTAGCCTTTTAGCATTTTCCTGATTTTAAATGTCCTCTGTTGATGGATTCCATCATGTAAACTTTTTGGGCCCTGGAATGTGCCCTTAATGCCATCTGCTGAACAGTTGTACCGCTGTGCGTACTATATGGTTGTGTGTGTTTGTGCCTGCATCTGTATGTGTGTACACCAGTCCCCACCCACCGTTCCACTCAACTACACAGGAAAAAGAAGATGAAGCAGAGGAGCAAAGGAGCCCAAACAGAAATTATTATTGATTTAATCACATAATCAGCCGCAAACACTTCAGGCCAAGATAGCAAATCCATAATAGCCTCCCCACATAACCACCCTTACAAATTTACCACCAAAGCCCTCAGCGCACACACTGCAAACACAGGAACCAGGGGTCACCTTCAGTCGGCGGCAAAATATTGACATTCCTAATGCTTCTATATGTTTTTGAGTTAAGCGTTATCAATCACCGATAAGGGCCTGATGTTTCTAAAACATAACTCCTATGGCAGAGGGATTACAGCAATGCTTTTCTTGTCATAATCTAAGCATATCTTTTCAGACAAAGGAAGAGGATGGCAAAATCAATGTTGTCAGAGGCAGACATTTCCCACTGTGGCTGCTCCAGTCTGTCTTAAGATGAGATACAGGAACACTCTTGTAACCTTTGAGACATCAAGATTTCTCTTAGTGAAAGTGCTCCTGTTCCTGTTTCAAGAAAATGATTTTAATTGTAATCTTCATTCTCGTAGAATTTCGCACTCCACAGTACGCTCTAAATTTTAAAACAATTTTGCCCTCATGTTTACCGACATTATACTCAAACAATGCAGCCTGTAATTATTTCAATAAAGCACAATAATAAATTGGGTCTTGTTGAATGAATGAATTTCATCACAAAAGTCAAAAGCAAAAGCACAAAGACAAAAGCCATTGTGTCTTTTTTTGTTTTGCTAAATTGGGAACAACTTTTTTAAATGAAAATGTTGATTGAATCAATAAACACACGCAATGAATGATAATTTGACATCAATAGGCTGAGCTCTGTTTTCATGAAATAAAGATAAAAAGACTAAACCCCTTTTTGTACTTTTATTCCAAAAAGTCATTTAAAGTGTTAGTGTGAGAGTTTTGTCACCTTGAGAGCAGCTGCAAGGCCTCTGTACCTCAAAATGTGGGACCGAAGGTGGGGAATCACGCCTTGAATTTTGTGTAGCCGTCTAACATGCTCCTCATGTTTTCCACTACCTTTGAATGCATTGTGTAGCCAGCTATGTGAATAGACAACCCATGCACTAACAATGTAGAAGGGCTTGTGTCAACATAATTATTTTTGTATCAAGTGTTAATGTTTTCTCCTCATACTAAAACTCTCTGGACTGATACAATCCCTTTAAAAGTAACAAGATTTAAGACTTTCAGGAAATCACAGCGTTTTGATGCAATTGCCTGCATTTTTCAGCAACAGCCATTCAATTAATTTACATTATCTCTACGTATATTAGTATCCATTGTTGGTGGCTGAGTCCACCAATTCCTGGATTCAAATTACCTACCTAATGTCATATTTTTGTAACTATTATGTATCTGTGTTCAAGAAGGACACTGCATCATATCATGAGTAAACAACACTGATGGCTGATATCTGATATTTAATAAAAGCCCAATATCAGCCTCAAATGTTTGCCCAACTCTACTGTTCAGCACAAGAACAAGTTGATTTGTCTAATTTTGCCTGGCCATAGAACATTGAATTGGATTCAGATTTTAACACTCCCTTAACATCCATCTCTCTAGTGATCTATCCATTCAGTTGCCTATCCTTGTCCATCTAGCCCAGGGCTATGGAAGCCTAATTGTTTACCAAAGGGTTGCGGCTCATTTGCTCCTGGAGATTGGGCCTAATTAACACTAACTTGTCTGAACACCGAGGAGCGCTGTCCACTCCACTTTAATCTAATCTGTACTCTTTCAAAAAATAATGAGATCATTTACACCTCATTAACGAGCAATGTAATGTCTGGGAATTAATCATAATGATTGCTTATCATTTCACTTTGCAATATTATCTCCTCTAATGAAACTGTTCACACAACTGCCAAGAGGGCCTTAATTGGTCGTGTGAAATCACAGAGCACCCGGCAGCTTGCTGCGACGTGTGTGAAGTTCTAATTTGCATGGGTGGGGGGTGGGGTGGGGATTTCAGGGGTGGGTGCGATGGGATGGCATCACTTAGGAACACACAGGCGTATACACACACATACATATCACACAGATAACACAAAGTAAGGTGCATAGAAATGTAGTGGGGTGATTTGAGGAAATGCTTTACTATTGTACTGTACTGTACAGACAAAAATATTCCCCAACAGCCCTGGATGATCAAGCAAAATCTTATTGAATTGTATTACTTACTATTTATTTAAAAAAACTCTACACCATAGTTATTTAGGACATTTTCTTTAAGTCTTTTGTAAACATTAAGATTGAAACCAAATGTATGGTCTTGATGTCTGTTGGCCCTCTCTTTGGCATAAGATCCATGCCAGTGGTGGATGTGATTATCCAAGTGACATGGCATCCAGACTGATCCCAGCTTTGTGCCACCACCGTGAAGCCAAGACATGAAAAACACTCATTCAATATTCAAGATTTTGCATACTACCCTTACAGCCTACTGTATATCCACCCAGTTGGTCATCCCCGGCACTCCCGCCTCCTGGAGGGAGGCCAAACAGCGCTAATAACAGTTAAAATATACCATCCCTCCCCAGTGTGTGGACCACCTAAAGAGGCCATGCTTGACTGGAGGGAGGAGAGCACTGAGGCTGCTCCATGCCCCGGCTCCCTAGGCTTAGCAGGGCTTAGGTGTGGATGTCATTTGCTCTTTCTCCCTGGTCAGAGTGGCTAGCTGCTAATTGTGGCCTCTGGTCTGTGAGTTGAGCTTGTGTAGCTGAGGAGAAAAGGCTTGCCCAAATTGAAATCTGGGTAGCGTGTCTGAGAGTCGGCGCGACTTCCACTCCATCCTGGATGCAGTTTTAAGACACAGTCATAATTCCTTCTGGGCTAATTTCATCATCCAAAGGAACATTATTTTGTCTGTTCGCTGTACCAAACTCTATCATCCTTTCCTCTCATTTTATTCCATTTCGCTGTTCATTGGATCATCCTTGCAGGTAACCAAGACAAGAGTAAAACTAAAAGTCAAGGGCCAAGACCAAAGAAACTGTCTGATTCAAAGTCAAAATGGGAAATTCACAGTGTGCTTAATATCTGCACTGAAGATCAGTTTTCAGCATGAGTCCAACTCCCTAAACCTAATGGGTCTAGCCCTAACAATGACCCTGATCAAATCATAGAACTCTGAGGTCATTATAAAATTATTTATAATGCTAGGATAACATAAACCCCTTTCGACCAGGTAGGAATTTAGCTGGCTCTATCAGAATCCAAAAGTGTCTGAGACCAAGGCAAGTCGAGGTCCAAATACACAGGAGACAAAGACAAGTCTGATGTGTCAGAAAAGTGGTCCAGGGATTAGTAGTAGTTAGTATCTCTCCCACTACCAATCCTCCCCATCTTTTCCACTTGTCTCCCTTCCCATTCCTCTGTATAAAGCTAACTGTCAGCTCCTCTTCAGCTCATTAAAGGAGTCAAACACCTGCGCTGCCATAACCATATGCTGATATGATTTATTCTCTCCCCCGAGGACGCCTCTTATGAACAGAGACGTATGCTCAGCGGCCCTGTACATGTAACCTCCTTGTGCACAGAGGACGGCCGTGCTGTAATATGATAAGTGCCTTGTCGATAGGCTGTATGATATGCTAATCATACTAAAACACGGTGCTCCGGGCTCTCCCTTGTTTATTTATGAAGGCTTGACCTGAGGGAGAGCAATAATCGGCTTTTCTCTGAACTCTCTAACCCTGGGAGCCAAGGGAACCGCCAATCACACACATCTGAGTCCTATAATTCCCCCACCTCTATCCCTCTGTTCCCCCTCAACCCGAGCTGAAATGGCAGATTTATGCAAACAGCACTGTGTGCGCATTTTCCTGCCTGCATTTGTCCGGGGCACATGTCAAGCGCTCAAATCATTAAACTAATTATTAATTGGGTCTGACGTGAACAAGTTGTCAGCAGCCTGCCGACCTGACTGTGTTTTCAGCTCAGCAAATATAACACATGCACCAGGTGTAGCGCACATATTACAGACCTGTCATTTGGACATCAAGATATACGAAACAGCCTCACACATATTTTGTGTAAAGGGCTGAATTAGTAGAATATAAATAGGAATTATGGTGCGCTGTTTTCAAAATCTTAATGAGGGATGATAAGGGGGCATACATGACAGTTGCGAGTGGGCATTTCCAGCAATTTAGTCAATAACATTGCTTATTAACTGAAATTTTAGTATTAACCTCAAAACACATTTTTTTGTACTTTTTAGTGGTTCACTGTTTTGTGGTCAAATTCATGTTCTCTGCTCCATGCTCCAAGTCTGATTCTAAATTATGGACTTCACTGAAAAAAATGACTTAGATGTATTATGGTTTCAGATCCCTAAAGACACAATAGTATTTGGAGAGTACAGCTGAGGCAGTGTAAATATTTTAACGAAGAAGAGAGGCTGGCTAGTAGATGTATAGTGTAGAATGTATCACTCATTATGGTGCTAAATTTCATCCTGTAGTAGCCTGTTTTTTTTTCATAGTAGTACCCTTTTTTCATACAGTCTCAAAGTATTAAAAAAAACTGTCTTGGGGTGGGGCGTAAATGAGAGCTTGGGCCTTGCATCTGTGAGCTAGGAAACAAAGGTTTGTTTGTGTGCCTCAATCACTCTTGCTCATGAAAGCAGACACTTACTTGAAAAAAGTCCTTCTCTTTTTTCAGGGAAACACTCTAAACCAACATCCTGGGTATAAATTTGCAAAATGCAATACAGGCCTGATTGTGTGTTGAGTGGATGTGGGGTGCATACGAATAGACCCCCCTCTCTCTTCCTCCAAATAGTACTACTCATTCCCTCCACCTCCCCCGACCCCTCTCTTTTCCCATGCAGCCAAGTAAGTAATGTAAAAAAAAAAGACAAATAAAGTCTCTGTAGTTTTATTGTTTGTTTTTTTTTACTAGTGAGTTCTGAGCTCTTGCCTACATTTCAACCTAACAGTGTAAACCAAGGTCAGCTGATCTCGCACAAAAATAATTTAATAGAATGATTTCCCTTCCATCCATGTGCTTGGAAGTGCTTTCCCAGCATTCACCACTTTTCAAAATCTGTACAAATACTGTAAAAATGAAAGTTATGCTTGGCTGCTGCCTGGAATGTAAATATTATTGTTAGGCTTGCACATCCTAATAATATCAATTTAAAAGTAGTAAGGTGTTATAATAACCTTGGAACGTATATTATCTCATAGCATGCAAATATTACACTTGTCTGACTCAAAACTCCAAACATAGCTGTTTTCTTCATGTCACTTCTTTGGCATTTGTAAGACAGGAGCGTCGAGTCACATGTGCATTGTAGTCTACAGTATCAGAGGGAATGCTGAGAGGCAATGAGAGGTTGAATAGGAAGGCTGGGAACAAGTGAAGCCTTGGCACCAGGTCAGCTCGAAGCCCTCTCACAGCCCTGCCCTCAGCACCAGGTGTTCACTGCATTCAAACGATACTCTTATTCATAGACTGCCCCAACTGGAGTATTAAAACTCAAAATTTGCAACTGAATGCTGATATAATCCTGGAAATATATGTCTCCATTAAAAAGTAGCCCATTTAAAGGAACAAGGCAGCCTTTGTGTAAGGCTTTATGTATATTTATCAAGGCGCTAAAAGGGAACCAGGGGTGGGGGTTAAGGCGGGGGGTAGCAGGGCAGACTTTCCAACTGTTTACATGTTAATTTGCCAACTTAACAGCCCTTGTCCTGGAACTATTTATACACCAAATGCAAATCATTTTTTCACTCCTTTTGTTATCGTCTTTTTTGGCAGACACTTGACTGTTGATGGAAAAATGCAAATTAATGTATGTACGGAAAGTTTTGTGGCAAAATTATACAGCTGGATTTGAGTGACAGGTTGCAATTTGTTGATATGATGCAGTCTGTTTGAACAAGCTCAACTGAACTCCATATTCTGGTTTGACTAGAACAGATGTCAATTACACACATTACCTCTATAAAGCAGTTTTTTAAAGTTCCATAAATATTTCTCACAAGAACAGATACACTGGAGGAATTAATTTTATTGGTGTTAAACTTCAGTAGGAGGAGATAATGCACCACTTTTTGGGGAGCCAGGGTGAATATTGACAGACTGAATATTGGTTAAAAATGCAGGTGTAATAACACTTAAGAGTGTATGATTCTGCAAAAGGACTGTTGATATTTGAACTCAAATACCAAACAAATACACCTCTCCCTTCAGTGCTCCCTCAGAAGCTCACCCCCCTAAATTTCAAATCTCTGAGGTTTCTCCAGTGTTGAAATGCCTTCACCCTTGCCAGGGCATGTAACTTTTTTTTCTCTGTTCATACTCTTCAGACCTTTTCCTCTTTGGCTTTTTCTCCACCACCTTTCCTTCTTCACAGTGCCTGGAGTCCACCACGTTTTGACTGTGCCTATGTATAGAACTCTCTTTCCCACCTTCTCCCTTCCCCCGTCACTCCTGTGCATGAGCACTAATACCACCTGTTGCTAATTGGCTGAAACAATGTTGTGGGGAATCACTTAAAATCCCTTTAAGGAGCTCCAACTAAGTTGCCATTGGGTGCTACTGGCACCACTGGCAGAAGTGTCCTTCATGCAACCATTTAACCAATCGCAGATGGGCAGTCATTAAAATAGAAAGCTATCTATAGGTGAGCTATGTAGCAGTAATTTTTTCCATTAAGTGCATTCAAGGAAAATACACTGCCACTTTAAATAAAAGCAAAACTTAAACTTGCACTTTTTTATTAAACAAATCCTAACATTTTCTGTTTTAAGCATGTAAAGTCAGTTTATACAGATTCACAGTGGAAAATAGTTGGCGGGTTGGTTGTCTTTCGGCATTGTTTTTTAAAGTATGAATACAGACTATTGACTGGTTATTATTTGTGGTGTGTCCAAGTCCAATGTATTACTAGAAATGGTGGCAGTTGTCTTAGGTTAATGGGTGTCTAGGCTGAAAACATAGCCCAGTATCCCAAAAAATTCCATCCATTTTGGGTGATTCTGCACCTCATGATACGCTTGCGAGGAGTCTGTGTCCTGTCACAGACCTACAATCAACGACTACCTATTTATTGACCACACCGCAGCTGCAGAGATTTTAAAATATAGTCAGGGTTCTGCAGTTAGTTTAATAATGACATTTTTGTCTAGTGATAGGGTTGGACAATGGAGACAGCATTGGCATCAGTCTTTCATTCATAGTGTAGTATAGCATTTCTGAACAAAGTCATGCTACTTACTAAAAATCTATGCAAGTGTGAGACAATTTTAAGTTTTGAATCTAAACTTAGTGTGACAAAGGATATTTTGAGGTTCATTTAAACAATTATAATCAAAGCATCAGTATTAGTTTTAGTATTAGTCTTACAACCTGTCTCAGGCAAATACAGTAATGTCGTCACACCCACTTTAATTAGAAATTGAGAGACAAAGAAGGACAGAGAGAGAAATAGTGTTTGAGAGAGAGAGCGGTTGATATGAAATGCGGTCAGTTAAAATGACATGGCAACTGGTCAAGAGTCCACAGAGAAGGAATGTGTCTAATGAAATGTTACAATACTACACCCCCACCTCTCCACACCTCCCACCTTCTCTGGGTGAATGGGTGAGAATGTTTTATGGTTGGAGTGCTGCAGCTCGACTGCGGCTTTGTTTAGAAGACTTTTGGATGTTTGGCTCATTATGTTAAGGTTTTCTGATTTTTGAGAAGGATTTGATTGTATCAAAAATGTATCACTTTAGAGTTATCCTTCAAAGGACTTTTCTGTGAGTGTCAATAAGTGAAGAAAACAAATTTTCAGCAGGAGTGCATTATTTTGGCCTTCCTCCTTTTTCTGAGCAACAGGAAAATACAAGGCCTCTGAATAGATCACCAATTAATTTTACAATCATTATCAGAGTCAGAGACCTTGTGGTGTTAGTGCAATACTCTCCTTGTGCAAATTTGTACAAGGTTGCAGATGTGGGAGAAGTACTCAGGTATTGTACTTAAATAGCAAAACCAAGCGTTACAAATACTCTCCCGTTTCATAGTAATGTATATTATATTATTGCGTGATGTGTTCATCACTTCAGTGTTGACACTGGTAAAGGTGAAGCTAATTTAAATGACTTTGCATATTTTTTCTGATCTTTACTTATATTATTTTAGTAACTAGTCACTAAAGTTATAAAATCAATATAGTGGAGTAAAAAGTACAACATGTCCCGAAGTATAAAGTGGAAAGAGTCCAAAGTGCCTCAAAATTGTAATTCAGAAAATGTATTTTGCTGGATTGTAAAGTGTTAAAGAAATGCACCCAACCAATCAATTGAAAAAGTTTTAGTCCACAACCAGTGTATGTTGAGAGAATTTGATTTGTCAAGTTAGTTAGCACATGAATGCCTGAAAAAATAAACGTGTGCCTATCTGATTAAAATGCACAGTAGATGGTGGCTGGTTTTGTTGGTCTCTCCACACAAAACATGCATAAATCAGTCATCACTGCTGTCTCTTTCTTTCTGTCTGATTATGATGCTAATATCATCACTCTAAAGAATGAAACAATCGCAATGACAGAAATGAGAGACATAACGCTCTCGTTTACAAAAGCGGAAAAGCATAGAGGTATTATGCGGGCCGCAAGACAGTGGGGCAGAGGGTGATGCCTACAGAGAGGTTGCATCGGTCTGCTAACGTGATCACCTGAATTATGCACAGTCCATTGTGTTCAAATATCATAAATTGATGCGTGGCCAGCCCACCCCCCATCCTACATGGCTGAAATTATTATTTATGTGGCTGGAGAGCTGCAGAGAGACAATTAGTCATATTCGTATGCTGAAATTAATTGAGAGAGATGCGGGAGATAAAGAGAGAGAACAAAGACAGCTTTTTGTCACTTCTTTCCATCTGACAGGGATAATTAGATATATGAAATTGAAATTCCTCAACGGGGGGTCTTGTTGACAACACTATTTTCTATTTCGTTCCTCTCCCCTTTTTCTTTTGTGTTCCTGTTTATGCTAATTTGGACCCAGTGTTTTTCCCTGACCGCTAAAAGCAGCATCCTCCCCAGCCTTCTGATTCCATTCACTGCACAGCAAAGAGCAGCCCGTCAGCTTATTCAAGCCTCCCTTACCTGTGAGGCAAGGATTTAAATATTTCTCACTGTAATCAGCTCTTCTCTACAGATCCCCAAAGTGTTAAAAAAAATACATCATGAAATAAATAATCATGTGGATGAAACAAATAATGAAACAAATAAATTATTGTCCAAAAAATTATTAAAGCTAAGTTTATTTTTGATTTCATTACAGAAATTAGATTTTTTCATGAGTGTATCCTAAAATAGCGCCCTTAGCGGTGGCCTTTGTGGCCATTAGGATGCTGGCATGTTGATTTTTTGCAACCAGTTGCACCAGATTTGACCATATTTGGAAGAGAGCTTGCTTAGCTAGGTTCCTCTGTAATTCACTGTCATTTTAACTGGGATGATAATTTTGGTCTACAAAACAGGCTGAAATGTACTTAACAGAGAAAGTGAACAGCCAACTCCTAATATACTTTTTCAATGGCACTGGTTAAATTGACACAGTGCCGTGGGTATGAGGCCCTCTAGCCTAGTTGAAAGGTCGCCATGGTAACGACTTGTCAATCACAGATAGTCCCCCCCGAAGCATACTCTGTTTTGTGGTGTATTTTCCTCTAAATTGCACCATAATTTACTAAATGAACATCATGCTGTATTAAAGAAGACATGAAACTAGTGATTGTAAAAAAGTGTTTAAGTGAGGTAATAATTCAGGTGAGAAGTAGGGTCATTTTACTATTATTTATAATGGAGCCGGGCTTTGTTTTGCAACAATGCATTCTCCCTCCCGACTCACAAATTTGATGCTTGCCCTTTGCTGTCAATTTTGTGACGGCATACATTTTTGACTTTTAGGGCACGGCGGTCAAGTTAGCAATGCTTGGCAACAACAAATAGCCTATGCAACTTTCGGTAAAGTTAACAACAATAAATATGCAACATCCTGTTAGACTTTAAAAATAAAACTCTAATTGCAGTTTGGTTAGGTTTGGTTGGTTAAGGTTAGGGAAAGATCATGGTTTGGGTTAAAACAACTATGTACATCAGTTAACACGTAAGTTAACTAACGTCAATTTACATAACTTGCCTAACTTGAATTAAATATTTAATGTTGACTTTTTGTTTGTGCACGGGAGACGAACCCCAGTCTGCTGGTTCAAAGTTGGGGTTCTGGCCCTCCATCCAACCCAACCACATCCTTACTCAGTCTTTTCTGTTGAATATCATTTACCTACCTATCGTCAAAAATCGACACTACAGGGCTTTCTCCAATTCATTGAACTATGACGGTAAAGGGATCCCCAGGGTGTTACAGACTGACAACTATGGCTCTTGACCATGCATCAATATGTGGCGACTCAGGGAGAACGCATTGTTTGCAACCACAGGTTTCGCCCCCTGCTGGCCGTTTGATGGAATGCAGGTTTAAGGGACTTCAGCATTTACTTCTCAGACTAGAAGTTTCCTGCTTGCTTTGGAGTATGGACTGTATTTAGAGTTGCCAACAATCTCTGCCCCCTCAACCTTCAGCCAGTCAACTTCCATCTGTCACCAAGAAGGCTCAACAAGCCAGCTAGTTAACTAGCTATCTCCTGTTCACTAGTGAAACCACAGAAAATTTACTGTCTGTCTTTCTCTGAAAAACATCTGTGAAATGACAACACACTATATTAACCGTTAACTACTGCAGCTAACACATTGATGCTAGTTGAAGCTCACAAACCAGCTTATATAGTTAGTTTGAAAGGGTATATAGCATTTTCTCTTGCAAATAAGAGCTAAAGGAATAATAGAAAAAATGAGTATTAGTTATTTCTTTTTAACAGTTTCAAATCATTCATCTATCATAATGTCTTAATTCATTAATTCAATGCTGTACACTGGGGTTTCATACTTACTGTGCATTTACAACAATTCAGTCATTTCTGACTGCTGTGTGTCATGTGAACCACCCTCGCAGTATCAGAGAGGAACATCTTATAAAAAAACATTGTGGTTTGAGTGGAATTATGGGTTATGTCACCTTTCACCACGAAACTAGAAGTGGCCCCTCATAGTTTTCCTCTTACATGAGAAACAACCGCTGTCATGTTTCTCACAAGCGGCACTTTACATGATATCAACAGAGCCACATGCACTCACCAGCTATTTTATTAGTTATACCTTGCTAGTACTGGGTTGGACCCCCTTTTGCCTTCAGAACTGCCTTAATTCTTTGTGGCGTAATTTCAACAAGGTGTTGAGACCTCAGAGACTTTGGTCCATATTGACATGATAGCATTACACAGTTGCTGCAGATTACTCTGCTGCACATCCATGATGTGAATCTCTCTTTCCGCCAGGTGCTCTACTGGATTGAGATTAGGTGACTGTGGAGGCCACTGGAGTACAGTAAACTTATTGTCCTGTGTATGAAACCAGTTTGAGATCATTCAGATTGCTATTTTGATTCACCCTAAATGTCATTTTTTATTCAAATTAATTGGCATTCATTATTCAAATGACAGAAATGACAGTATTTTTTCTCCTGACTGACTGACAGCTTTTGTCTGTCTGTTACACCCTTAATGTCCATGTCTACAACATCTCAGATCAAGACATTGGCCTGAGATTATGGATTGTCCAAGACTGGAAAAACAAAAACAAGAAAAAATGGGGGGGAAAAGTGAAGATGGTGCATGGCTGTTAGGAGGGGAAGGAAGGCAGGATGGAGATATGAATTGAACCGGAAAGAGCCTTGTGTCTAATGCTTGCCACATTTGCTCTTGAATGAAGGTCTAATTACCCATCGGTATTTGGTGCCAGCGTTCCCAGGTCCCAGCAGCCCCTGGGCCCGTGTAGGCACTGAGCGTCCAGAGCCAGCTGCCTCCCAAACACTTGCAGGTATACAGGCTGGGCTAATAGTCCTACCACAAGGGAGCCAGATGAAAGAGCAGGAAACTGCTGCCAGAAGCCATGAAAGGATTTATGTAAAGACAGGAGAGAGATGTAGGGATGTAGTGGTGCCCAAACCCACCTAAACCCCAGTTACCTATCTATTTCTGCGCTGAAATGTGTACAACATTTAGAGATAAGTCTTTATGACCTGAATTCCAGCTCTAAAATATATATAAGAGTATCAAGACAATGTCTTGATCTGAGATGAGGGATTGTCTAAGACAGGAAAAACAAAAACAACACAGCTGATCCCACATTTCCCACAATGCAACTCATCGATGTCTTTCTTTATACACCCCATCCTGCTTCTTTGAAACTGCAGAACTCCCGCTTGTCTGTCTGTTAAAAATTTTAATTCTCAAGCCTTTGCCAAGATATGACCCTGATGGCATCATCATCGTTTTTCAAACTATGGAAACCCCCCCTCCAAAACCACAGAACACATTATATAACTGTTTTCACAGGCTAAGTAGAACTACTCATGACGAGTAAACTGAGCTTCAGGTATAAAATCAGTGGAGGGCCACTTTAAAATGAAAACATTAACCTGTGTGTGTGTGTGTGTGTGTGTGTGTGTGTGCGTGTGTGTGTGTGTGTGTGTGTGTGTGTGTGTGTGTGTGTGCAAGCATAGTCATTGCAATCTTCTGTCAGATGTCTGAGGGGCTAAAATATAAATTCAGAATGCGTGTTTGTATGTGTTTGTTTGCACAGTTTTGTGAGGGATCACCTCACTGTTATTTATAAATATAAACACACTAGCCTTCTCTCGTGCTGCCAGGTCAGCAGCAAGTAGAAGGGAAGTGAGTAATCGTCTATCTGTGTGGGATGTGATTTCCATGAGAGCCCGGCAGGGTGGGACGGGAACATCGCCAATCGTGACAACTCCAGATCCATCCTGAGGAACAGGAATTCCCACAAGCTGGATAAACATGCAGTGGGGGACTGGGGCGCTTGATAGTCTCTCTCACTCTCATTTTTGAACATGGAGAGGATTTGGTCATATCTTACCATAGAAATGCACTATTCTTTAGAGTAAGTAGGTGTGTGTGCATGTGACACAAACACCATACATCCACACGGTTGGACGCTGCAGCCTTGATGTAGCTATAGTTCTGCTTCCTGCACCAGCATGTAATTGTAAGTAATTTGCTAATGCTACAAGTTTTGATGATTCCTCAGTTTGACACCATATTTTTGTCGTTGCTGCTTCATGTATTTACAGTTCAGGCTAATGAGTGTTAACACTTGGATAGCAAGAGAACTATAGAGAGGACTGAAGGATGGGTGGGGCAGACATTTTACGGCCTCCAGTATTACTTCGCCTTGTTTTCTTGGGCGGCATGTGTCACTATTTGATGGCTCCGGAAGGACAGAAATAATACAGCAGTGGCTAAGAGAGGACAATGTGTAACTGCAGTCATCCAGAGAATGCCATGTGCGTTTATCCTAATGGGCTCAGAGAGAAGCATTGATGGACACCTTTGAATTTTGTTTCTTTTAGGAATTTTTGTGTTTTTTTTCTCTCCCCAGGGTGTAAGTCTTTGTGTCTGGGGCAAATGGCTCTGACTAGATATTTCTTTCAGCATTAGAATATCTAGTGTGTGTACTTTTGCGCCTATCTCTCAGCGAGTCTACTTTAAACTTCACATATACACATCGGCATTTGTGTTTTCACATGTAATTACTGTGAATCAACTCTTTGTGCATGGTTCAAGTCATAAAACAAGAGAGAAAGAACATCGTTATGCTAGTGGGGCACCTCACTAAAACGCTCCAGTGACAGAAAATGAAAAGCTGTAATTCCTCCTGTGAAGTGAAGTCTGACTTGTCAGAGTAAAGCACTTCCTATCCTTTTGTTCGGATCTCAAAGGGAATTATAGGGGAAAGAGTTAGATATGGCTGTTAATAAGACCATCGAGCCCTGACCAGATGAACGTCTGAGAGATTCAGACCATGACAGTTGTATTAAACTAATAAAACCAGATTCCTTTAACCTGAATATTCATATTTTACACCCACAGAGAACAAGAAAAATGTTTTTCTCTTGCATTGCATCTTAGAGACATAAGCTTTTGTTTCACTAGGAGCTATGTGTTTGGTTTAACTTGCATGCCAACTTCACAGAAAATGAACTGAAGGGAAACAGGTAGTGTACTGTACAGGTAGCTTGAATGATCTTCTTCGGCTCAAATATCACAAATCTATGTCATACTTGATAAGAAGAGTTAGTCTCTTCCTACCACGATGCACCCCTCCCTACTCTTATGTTTTTTTTCTCTCCCGAAGTCATCAGGCTGATGAAGGCAGCACATTTTTTGCAGAATTGACGTCATCAGCTCTCATATTGATAAGCAAAGAGGAAGCAGAGGGTTGGGGCTGGGTGAGGTAGAGGGTGGTGTTGGAGGGTGGGGGTGCATAGAGATCAATGGGCTAATAAAACAAATCAATGGAATGAAACCACAGAAAAAAGTGAAGTCATTAATTTGCAGAGACAGGATGATCCCACCAACCACATGCATTGATTAGAAATGAGGTCTGTGGAGAACCTTCGGGGGGTATCATATTAGTGGAGGGAAACAATGGCTGGGGTGGGGGGAGGTCGCTTTCCTCTGAGGGTTTGCTGCTGTACTGATGCAGGAGAATAAGTTAACCGGTGGATCAATGGCCTCTTCAGCACCTCTCTGAGAAGACAGTAGCTCTGTGTTTGCTCTCCAATGCATTGTCAACACAATATCTGCAGGTGTAATGGTTTTGCTCTGCTTATGAGCACAGTCCTATTGATTTTCCCCCTTTTTTTCAAAACCAAGTGTACTCAAGCATGATTATGATATTGAATACATCATAGAGTACAAAGAGGTCTGCAAATAAGGTCAGAGGTGAGGGCTAATGTTCCATTTTTATCAATATAATTATTGTTAATCATGATTTGTAATCAATAATATTGGGCTGAGTTATATACACTAAGGCCTATTGCAAAGTGATGTGAAGGTGGCTAGCGATGGATCGAGGCATAATGTGCAGTTTGGGAAATGACTGCTTCAGTATGGAAGGTGTTCCTAGAATGGTCTTCACCTTACTTCTCTGTTGTGCACCAGTTCTAACAAATGTACATGTACAATCTGTCTTTAAGGCAGAATACAACTGTAACTTTTTCAGCCTCATTACCAGCCTTTTTAATTTTGATTCCAAACAGCTAAAAATCTGCAAAGTTCTCCATCGGTCAGGGTTCATCCGATCTGCAGACACAGCATAGCTTTTCTCCTGCCATTGGGGAGAGAGAGAGGGAGAGAGAGAGAGAGAGAGAGAGAGAAGAAAAGCAGGTGATGTGAGATTGACGACTTAAATACTTCATCAATCAATGCTGCAGCCAATGTGTTGTTTGGTGATTGGTGGAGAATTCAGGCAATCCATCTTTCCCACTGCCAACTGGCATTCAAGATTCTCCTCAGGTTCTCCATGTAATGCCTTTATTTCTTTATTTCCTTAACCTGAGCTGCAGATATTTGTGCGTTTGTGTATGTGTGGGTTGGGGTGGGGGGTCCACTCTAACCCTTCACCTGTTATTAGAGTCTGTTAGACACGTATGCTGCAGGAGAATGTGCTACACACACAAGCAGACACACAAGTCAATTCAAAATCAGTTGCCCACACAAAATAAATCATACCACAGAAATGTGAAAGCATTAGTATAATTACTGTAATTATACTTAAATTAAAACCAGGAAGACTTGGTCAGCCATTGCACTGTATTTTACCTTGTGTGTTGCCTAGTTGGTTTTGATTGGAACTCTGCTCAATTGTTTTACACTAGAGACTCAAAATTTAGAGCACAAAAGCTACTACTATACAAAAAACAGACTTTCACTATCACTATATCACTATAATAGAGGAACATTATTGAGCGAAATGGACATGACTAAACCCTTATTTTCAAGCCGGTTCTTTGTGGAATTTAGCAGGGATGCAGGCATGAAAAAACAAATTCCAAGCCTTGGCGCTAGAAAGACAATACCTGTTGTATGTATAGTTTGTTTTTGTCTTATCATGGCATTTGTTAGCAATATCAAAAGTTCAGAACTTGTTTGCGTCATAATTTATTTTCACCATTTACTATATTGTAAAGCCTTGTTTACATTTCTCCTATTGCAAAAATGCAACATACCTCTTCCACAGTCCAACACTGCACACACGCCTCTGTGCAGCACTGTTTTTTGGACTAGTTCAAATTTCTCTCCATCCTCACCCTTTTCCTCATCTCAGCGTTTCCACCTTCATGTGGTTATAGTAATGCTGAAGCCCCTGGGTTTTGCTTAATTAAAATACATCCTTTCTGGGTTCCCTACGGAGTCCAGTGATAGAATAACTATGCAATGGGGTTAGCAGTATTTAGCTCCTTGAGGAGTTAACCAATGTTGTGTCAGGCAGCCACTCACAGCTAAATCAACAAAACCCTGCAAAGGGGGAAGGAGAGAGAGAGAGAAACAGTGAGGGAGCAACATGGGGG
>JAPMOB010251708.1:7566-39327 GCA_029875015.1 Lepomis gibbosus
ATCTACTTTTCTTTTTTTATTTTATTTCATGGATTTAATCTTGGAAAGAGGAGGGGGGCTGCGGGGTAAAGCCGGATGTTTTGGGTTTTTAAAATTTTGCCTCGAAGACCAAAAGAAAACGCTGAAACAGATCCAGCCAGACCTCATGAAGACAGAGAGACTGATTGATATTCTTACCTTCAGGGGACTCTTCCTGGACGTACGTTCCTGTCAGGTACCTGTGGACCAGCGCCGACTTACCACTGGCCAGGTTACCCACAATGCCCTGCGAGGAAGAGGAGGGATCAATATCAGATCATTTCTGTCCTTCAGTGATAATTGTATTGTATTGGTTTTGTTAGAACAGCGTTAATAAATGCATGAACACACAGGACAGATTATACGTTCCACAGTACATCAGTCACAGTGGTCTCTACACCTCGCTCTCCTTTTTCCAGGCTACATCCTTTAGATAAATTCACCCTGACGCATTTCTGTCTCATGGAAACGACGCATCGTTTTATGAAGATAAACTTGAATAAATCTGAATTTATCGCATCATTTCGGTCACGACAATAAAACTAATTTGAATTTGAGAGACAGGGCCGTTTGAACTCACCACTTTCAGCTCTGGTACCGTTCGACTCAGCGTCCACTCCTGACTGTTCACAAACGCATCTGTAAAAGACAGAGAGAGAAAAAAAGCACATCTGTCAATCAAATGTATTGAACACGTGTTGCCTTCAGGTGCAGGGTTCATTACAAACTAACAGATTCATGAGTACAAAAATGTTCGGACGCCCTGCCTGAACTGCTGTCCTTTTTTGTTATCTACTTGTCAGCGTCTGTTTTGGTTTTCAGTTGCCTAGCAACAGCGTTCTAAGTGACTTGAACCACTTGAACGTTGAGCGTGCCGCGTACTCGGCCTGCCGTGTCAACAACAAGAAAAGGCACAACGAGTTGCACTTCAGCCCGACACAGTAACAAGGGATCCGATCTGTTCCTGCTCAGTGGAGTCGTGCAGGAGAACAGAGGAGGAGGAGGATGATGAAGAGTCTTATTAGAGCTGACAGAAGACTGACAGCAGGCGGAGATTCATGGCAGACTGAGCAGAAACAACGTGGAACAAAGAGAGAGGGATGACACTGAGCTTCAGTGGGTCGTCCTCTCAGATAAATCCTGTTTTCAGTTTTTAGAAGGAGAAAAGGCCTTTTATATTTTTCTGCAACTCTAAACTGAGTCAAGACATTTGGATCAATTACTGGCCTGCATTTATCTAACTATGAACAATTCAAGCAATTCGATCTTAAAAACGACTGATTCAAGGTCTGAAAAACTTGGTCTGACGACGGAGATTTAAGTTCTGAAAATGAATAATTGGAGGTCTTAGGATGACCGTTTCAAAATCTGAATGATGCAACGTCTAATGATGAAGGATTCTAGATCAGACTACGAAGGATTGGAGGTCCGACAACGAAGGACTCGAGGTCTGACTACGAAGGACTCGAGGTCCGACGACGAAGGACTCGAGGTCTGACCACGAAGGACTCGAGGTCTGACTACGAAGGGCTCAAAGTCCGACGACGAAGGACTCGAGGTCCGACTACGGATTCAATGTATCACAATAAAGCATTTGTGGTCCGACAAAGAATGATTTTGTTTTTCTTTCCTCTAGTAAAAGCAGGCTATGTAATCCTTCATGATTTTTTGCAAACAGAAATCAAATAGGTCTGGCGTTGGGTACAATAACAATTTTTGCAACTTCAAAGTATCTGACACTAAAGCCCACCTTCACATTCAGAGAGGGTAGAAACACTTTGTCTGTGGACGACACCTTATGGGAACCAGTTTGTTTTATTGAGACCTTGACTGAATGTGTGCGGTGTTTTAAGATCCAGAGCAGAGGCAGTGAGGCTGAGAGGTCATGGGAAATAAGGGGGGCAGGGGGTGGAGGCAAAGTCATGTTCCTCCCACACACACATTAACTGTTACCGTGTGCTTTTGTTCAGATTCAGCTTTCATGGAGTGTTATTGCAGAGCGATAGTGTCAGAGTTATCAGGGAGGTCTCATCCTTCGACTCTTTACACAACACAGGATCACTGACAAACCTCCACGCTGTTTGGGCACTGATCTAAACGTGTCTGAAGCATACATTATTAAAATAACATTATGTTTTGGAACTTGAAATGCTTTGTCAGACATTTAATTTATTCTCATTTAAGACACTATTTTGAGAAGTCTGGCGTAGTGTTGTGTTTGAATGCATTACCCAAACTGAGGTATCAAAAACATAATTGTTCGGTTATGGACTGAAGCTCATAACCGGTGTTAGCAAGCCCTAAGATCACTTAACAATCATTTATCAGCCTTTTTTAAAAAGCTCCCATTATAAAGATTCTCATGATGTATGTTTTTCTTTTTAAAAATCTGTTTTTAGAGCATTAAAAACTCAAGTGTATTGTTGATGGAAGACCAAAACATGAATATTACTCCTCACTGACCACAATAAGCTCCCTGAGGATCTCAATAACCCCGTAATAACCACCACAACTTCCACAATGACCAATAAAACTAGATAAAGGATGTCTAAAACCTCTTAAACAAAAACCACAGCCTCCTACTGGACCTCTAGAACCACCTAGAAATCATAAACTCCCACTTTAACTTGATATTTAAATGGAGCATCACTACAGTGCTGCAGCTCCACACAGACAACAACACTAACCCCGCTGGTCTCTGTGACACCTCGGCCTCTGTGCTAACTAGGCCAGTAGGCCAGGTCCACTTAGCGCCTTCAGTTCCTCTTCACTAATTCATCAGCAGCAATCTGTGTCAGCCTTTTACACGCACAATGTCTCTCCACCAGGAAGAGAGTGCTAAAAGCATTCGAGAACGACAAAGTCTGGATCAAAACAGGCGGTGAAAAAGAAAAATCAACAAATGTGCCTCCTTTCTGATGTGTTGGAGGTCGTCTGCGTAAAGTCACACTTTAAACAACAGTCGGGACTGAAGAGGACAGAGTTTCTGTGTGTTTAAGAACCTTTAAGGTCTGAAATTTAGATCATTGTGCTGCAGGTTTATGGTTTTTGCTGGAAAGAAAAGCATCTAATTTAACACGTGAAACCAAAGCACACAAAATACACCCTGCTACATTACTGGAAGGTCGCCAAACCTCTGCACATAAATTAACAGATTTACCAACACTCACTGTTTGGGATGCACCTTTCACAGCCAAATTATATTCCAGAAATTCCATCAGGAGGGAAGCAGTGACACTTCCTGTGTTATGTGATTGTAACTGTGCTCATTAAGCTGGGTGGGGAACTAATCTGTATTTTCTTTTCTTTTCTTTGCTTCTCTTTTCTAGATAAAGTAACAACACCCTGGATCTGTAAAGCACATGTGTTAACAAGCTTCGCGCCATCAGATCTGTTGCCTTCACACAGTCAAACACAAAACCAGCTGAATTTTAATCACAGTCTGGCTGAGAATCAGATTTATTTCTGTTGCATCAGGTAAACTGATGCGTTAAGTCCCACTAACACTAACAGCAACTACTAGCAGTACTAATAGTATGTTTCCAGGAAGTTATAAAAGTTTATGAATCAGTTAGTTGTGTCTCTACCTTCGACTACTGTCCTCTCTCACAGCGGAAAACACTAACAAATAAATAAGTGCTGTTGTGTTTTTCTCCAGACTGTTTCCATGAAACAGTATGAATCAGGAAGCAGCGCCTCATCCTTTCATAGTAAAGTGCATATTTGGTCCATCCTCAAATACCAAAATAATTGTCTCTTTCAAAGTTTAATAACTGAGCTGCTGTTGGACTCTACTATTATTAGAGCTGATGCCAGTAGCGATGCTGCCACTGTGTGTGTGTGTGGTTGGTATCAGTCTGGAAAGAATCCAGAAAGAAGCTTCCCTATTGGCTGGCAGACACACAGAGGAGGACATTGTGGAGGTTTTAACAAACGGCGGCCTGTGTCGGTGCGACCCCTCCCTCTTTACTAGGCAGGATGTTGATCCAGCTGCTTCCTGTTTTTGGGGGGGCCCTCCAGGTCCCCTGTGCTGGTTCCCAGTTCGACCCACCGACATGGAGGGAAATCACCAGCGGAGCCACGATTAGTCACTTCGCCAGGTGACCAACACTCAGTTGGTCAGAGATGGTTCAACTGGCTTAACATTAGAGGAATATTCCAGCAGAAATCTGTTTTGGGTCAGTGGGTTTTATGGGAGAGGGGGCCCGCCTCCTCTGTAAGGGAGCTAGATATGTGGCTCCTGTTTAAACCAACCTCTACTAACTATACTGACAGGAAAGACAACGTTTGTACCGCCGCAGCTACAAAACGTCCTGGGGATCAAACGTGGATTGACAAAAAAAAACCCTGCTGATTAATCAATTAATCAAACACTCAATCAACACAAAATTCATCTATAAATATTTTGATAAAAGAGCGAAAAAGGCCAAACGTTTGTTATTTGCTGCTTTTTTCTGTTTTACATATTTCTATAAACTGAACATATTTAGATTTCTGCACAAAACATTTGCAGACTTGGACTCTTCTGAATGACATTTCTTTCTATTGTCTGACATCTTATTGACTAAAAAATGTATTTAACAAACTAAAAACATAATCAACATATTAATCAATGATGAAAATAATCATCAGCTGCAGCCCTAAACATGTCGAGACATTCATGGAAGCTCTCCTCCTGTAGCACAATCCTCTTCTCCACTGTTGATCTTCATCTTCACTGTGTTTTAGTTTGATAAATACACTACGTCTGTGTATGTACACAGTCGACTGGAGGATGTTCGTGCATGTACAAAAAGTTTATTTTTTTCTATTTAAATTCAAACGCCTCCTGACAGAGAGTTGGATCACCCAGTTGCTGCTGAGATTTGGGATTTCGTTCTTGATTTACATGCATCTTCAAAAAGCTGCAAACAGACTTGCTGGATCTAGAGAGGATGATCTTTGGCAGCTGTCAGCTGGTGTTCTGTGGCTGCAGCTTTATGGCGTTTATCATGGACAGGTGGGATACAAAATTTTCATATGAAACAGTTAGCAGACCTGAGGGATAACCGATTATAATGCTGTTCTGACAATCAACCTCAAACATTATTCTCTGGGAGTTACACAGGAGCGTCTGAACAGCAGGCAGCAGAGACATAAAGAAGAAATGCTGATTGGACCAAATTGTGTTGAGTAAGCAAGTGGAGGGAAAGTCCGGATGAGTTTCAGAGAGACTTCTGCGTTGGCTCTAACAAAAACATCTGGGAACATGTGGGAGGCACACCTGAACTCAATCAATCCATCAACACAAACTGTATTTAAGGGACTGATGAGTATGTGTGGGGGAAAAAGGATGACAGGAAGAGGGCGTGAATAAAGTGCCACACCAGTCAGCTGACAGCAGATGTTGGTGTGTGTACTGAGGGATTTCCTAATGAAAGTGAAGATGCAACCATTCATTCATTCAGCTACAGGGCGGGGAATGTGGGCTCGACCTGACGCTCGTTTATGTTCCTAAAGTCTCGTCTTTATCTTAAAATTCTGCGTTTTTTGCCGTCATGTACATCGATTCAGTCAGGGGTCCATTTTTTTGTCGCAGCAGCCACAGATGTCACCTTACCATAAATAAAAAGGACTTCCAGTGAGGTTTACAGATGGAATTGGCAGTCTGATTGGTGCATCTGTAGAAAATTTCGGGATGATATTGTGTCGCTGATATCCGATTAAAAGAACTAAGATCTGGAGATCACGAAAAAGAGGAAATAAGGAGGATAACTGGTCACTGGAGTGAATGTATACGGCACTTTCTAACAACAGGAGAAGATCTTTTACTACAACTGTTTGCTCACACTTCGACATGCAGACAGGAGCCTGAGGGTCGCACCGCCAACCCCACGATTAATAAAACACCTGAACAGGTTTAAAGGAAATGATGAAGAGAGTTAATATGAAGATGCTGAAAAGTGGAGAGAGAGAAGACTGAAGGGAAGACGGAGGAATTGAGAGAGAAATAAGGACAGGGAGAAAACAGATGGAGTGAACCAGATGGAGGGAGATGAAGAGAAAGGGATGGCGAGTTCTTCCACTCCGCCGTCGCTCGGGGAGGAAAAACTTAGAAATGAGAACGAGCGCCGTGGGACTGAAAACACTCCTCCATCCTCCCCTCTGTGCCAACACAGAGCTGCAGAGACACAGAGAAGAGAAAGAAAGACGAAAACACCACGAAGGAGGCCTTCAAAGTGAAGCGTCAGGGCTCCTGGCGCTCTCCGGAATAACCTCCGTTATTCTTTCTCTTTCATTTCACTCGCTTGTTTCTATTTTTATGCTCTGTTCTCCCTCAGCGAGCAGGAGAACACGTATGAGCAGAAACATGCTGCAGCGTCGCCGAGAGATCGGCGACCTTTGCTGACGACGGGCAAATAACACCTGTACCTGACAGCTCGCCTAAA
This sequence comes from Lepomis gibbosus, assembly GCA_029875015.1. Classification (NCBI taxonomy): domain Eukaryota; kingdom Metazoa; phylum Chordata; class Actinopteri; order Centrarchiformes; family Centrarchidae; genus Lepomis; species Lepomis gibbosus. Next base: position 14,013 of record JAPMOB010251708.1, read on the forward strand.
ATTTAAAGACCTTTCAAACTAAAAGAAGACATCTTTAAACTTCTGGACATCTTTAAGACTTTAAAGGAGTCTCAGACCACATCTGCATTTTTAGAAGAAACCCTAAAGAACCCAAGACCTTAACAACTCTGAACCATGACAACTAAATCTGAAAGAGCCTGAGCCTGCAGCAAGTCGACCCCAAGAGCCAAAGATTTATAACCCTGAGCCCAAAAACGACAAGGCCTTTAACCTTCAGCCTGTGGAATCCTGAAAGACCCGAATGGATCCTTGAAGACTTGCTGTGAGACTTTTACTCTTACAGCAAGCCAGGACCTTTTACCCTTGTACCCGAGACACCTATAAACGTTTAACCCCGAACTCAAAGACCTTTAACTGGTTATCAGATCTGCAAATTCACTGCATTGCACATAAAGGTTCAGTTCCTAGAAATAAATCCATGAGCTTGAAGGTCTGTCAGACTCTGCAACACTGTACAGCGTTCATAATAGCACGAGACATGATTTTACAACTCTGGAAGGTATTTGATCGGCCGAAAGGGTACTTTGCTTTTTGAGCCAGGCATAACTTTTGTCTTTCTTTGCTGACTGCGGCAGCTGAAGCTAATATCTGTCTGAACACAGCCTTAACCTTCAAAACAACCCCAACAATTTGTAAAACCAACCCACCCATGATCTTTACCCCCGCCCGCCGAAGATGTTTAATCTATAACCGAAGCTCTACAGATCTCCGAAGCTGAAACGAGACTTAACTGAAGACCTCGGTCCTCAGGTTTACATACCCGAGAGCCCAAATCTTAGACTGAAGTTTGATCCAAAATCTAAAGAACCAAAAACCTGCAATCATAAACCAGACACACTTTCAACTTGCTGCGGTTTGTAAATCCTCAGTCCCACTGAGTGACATATTTGCATTGCACGAGGGCCACACAAAGAGAGTGTGTTTACGTGACGGCAGCTGGAAGACAGAAACAAACGACAGGAACAAACAAAATAACAAGGACCTGAGGTCTCTAACAAGATCTGAGCTGGAGGCTGATGTTACTTTGAGTCAAGTTCAATTAGATTAAAGCGACTCTGAAAACCACAACAACACTTTCAAACGTTTCAGAGGACACAAAGATCTGTTTCAAACACACGTACCTCGGCGGAAACAATGCTTATCGACACAAGTAGAAACAGAAAACTCACCACGGTTCACCTCGCTATGTCGGCACAGCGAGACGGGGCAAACCATGTGGAGGCCAGGGGAGCATCATGGGTAAATTATAACAGAAGACTGAGAGAGGAAATAGGTATTAAAAGAGGAAAAAGGAGGGAGAGGAAGAGAGGGACGAAACAAGATGGGGATCAAAAGATGCAAATGAAAGCCAAGAGTTTCATTTCCTCGCTCACATTTAAAATTTCCACGGTCCTTCCTGCAGCCAACATGTTAAACATGTTCATTTCTGAACATATGATCTGGTAGACAGGCGGCGCAGAGTGGTGGAAGCTGTTAAAGATGGATGTGTACATTTAAATACAACTCAAATACCGTATTAATTATATATTTTAAATCATGAAGGGAGGGATGGAGGAGAAAACAGAAGATCTAATCGAGTGCAAAACCTGTTTTTTAAACTATTATTTTACTTTTAAAGGCTGTGAAAACACACAGGAAGCAGGGAGAGGGGGTTTTAGAGAGAGGAAAAGAGGAGCTGGTTCAAGTGATCCCTGCCTTTTTACCCATCAGGCACTGCAGAACAGGCAAAAACACAACGATCCAAATGTTTACAAGCCAGAGGTTTCAAGTCCAAAAGACCTGAAGTCTGTGTTTAGCAGCGGGGAGATATAAACCGAGATCAGACTGTTGTTTATAGTCATGTCTAAACACAGTTAGCCTCAAGCGGCCCAGGCGAGTCACCTGCAACACAGCAGGTACAACTGAGACAAAACACACCACACAACACACTATTTATAGATTAAATACCAATACGATGGCGGCGATCCATACGAGACGTCCAGAGAGAGTATAAACGAGGTGGTTCAGGGACGTTAATCCTCGTGGAAGTGTTTCTGGCTTCAGTCGACCAAACATTTTAAAACTATGGAATCAACAAACTTTGGAATAAAAAGGTTTGTTTTCTGACTCGTTTCAAAAGAATCTTAATTTATACTGTGGGAACTGACTGAGGGCAGAGAACCCTGTTCACCAAGTAGGCGTCATATAGTTCAGTTACATCGCAAAAGATGGCTGTTTGCATTATCTGTTAATCTGAGCGTTACATGATTTAACTTTTACCGTCCGGTTTTATCATGTTTTTAAAAAAAAAATTGTATTTCAGTGTCTGTTTTATTTTTCCCTATGATGCTTTTATTAAAGCGCTTTGATTTGCCTTGTTGTTTAAATGTGTTATACGGATAAACTTACCTAAACGCTAACACGCTGATGTTTAGCAGGCCGGGTTCACCATCTTTGCAAACCAACATAAGTCATATAGCACTAAACACAAAGTGCAGCAGGGGTTGAGGGGAATTTCTACATTTGGTCATAAATATCTGGACTACACTTCAAGTCTGGACCAACGTGGTCGACCACAGACAGACGCAGCTAGCATTGCTGAATCAGGGCTAGCCTGACTTTTAACACCGCAGGAGGTCGAGGGAGTCGAAGCTCTACGAATGAAGAGGAGGCCGTGTCGCAGCCGTCTAAAGGACGTCTGCCACTGTTGATTTGTGCATCTAAACTTAATCACCACAGTCAGGAGAGAGGCGACGGTGAAAAAGCTGCAGTGTTGGCAGAAACAGCTGGACGGAGGCCAGGAGGAGACGCAGGGATGGACGGAGACAGTGACGGAGGAGGAGAGGAAAGGCGGAAGGTGGGTGGTGTGACAGAGAGGAGGTGACTGAGAGGGCAGCGCCATCAAAGCCTCAGAGACAGGGACGGACGAAATGTACGAGAGAAGACCGGAGAGGAGGTCAGAGATAAAAGACTCGGAGAGAGAAACGATATCAGAGACGGACAATAAAGAACAGATGGCAGTCGGCCAACACACCACACACACACACGTTACAGCATGCAACGCAGGCTGCAGACCTGACGGGTGACGCCTGCACCAAACACACTGCGGAAAACCTGGTCCTGTAGTAGATCTGAGGACGGTCTCTCCATAAAGTCACACAGGAGCTTCAGATCTCAGAATAAACCCTTTTCACAGCAGCCATTTTGAAGGAACAGGTGGAATTGATCAAATTAATGACGGCTGCATTCCATCTAGCGGAGCCAGGTGCACGCTCGCATGGCTTCCCGGGACACATAATGGACCAGAGCCCTCCTCAGTGTTATCAGCAGAGGTGGACAAAGTGGACATAAATCCTGTACTTGAGTAAAAGTACAGATACCTTTGTTAAATATTACTCTGCTAAAAATATAAGACTTCAATTTGAAATTTTAGTTTCAAAAGTAAAAAGTACCATTAGTACGGTTATGTTTGTCAGTACAAAGCACAAAATTATTAGCAGCAAATCTTCACATCTGTGAAGCTGAAAACATGGAAAAATGTCTCAAACGATTAAAGTTGTTGCCACTTAATTTCAATATCAATCTAATAATCCTGTCAGCTGTACTTGTCTAAAATGTTGGGTAGCTTAATTTAAAAAAAAAAAACTTTTTATAAACTCTTCATATGTTTTGTGTGTAAAAATCTTAATTTGTAAAGTAACTATTAACTGAAGCTGTCAGATGAATTTAGTGAAGTAAAAGAGGAAGATTTCCCTCTGAGATGTGGTGGAACAGAAGCGGCACGAAAAGACAAATATGTCAAATTGGACAAGTCAGCGTGTCTGCAGACAGAAATTGTTTTATTAAAGCTGAAACCTGATTTAAATAAACGTTTAATTTAATAACGTTCAACTAATATTTAAAGAAACTTCCTGAGTGTGACAATTTGCGTGTTTTCCTATCCGATATAAAACTGACAGATTAATAAAACTGAATTATTATTCAGTCAAAACAAGAACACAAGAAGACTATTTGGAGCCGTTTGTTTGCGAGCCGTTTTCTCACATATTCTGGTTCATTGGTTGAGGAAATAATCTGCAGATAAACCTAAATTTAAAATAAACATAAAACACTGCGTCTTCATTTTAGATCACACAGTGAGAAACACCAACAGTAAACACGGTGATTTATTTATTTAAGTTACCTGAAGTACCCAATTTTTTCCAAAATTATTAGATTGTTCCATTATTTTGACTGTTGTAATTGTGAATGTTGATTATTTTCACAATGAATCGCTTGTTAGGTCCTTAAAAGGTCAGAAAACAGAGCATCGTTGTGTCCAAAAACCAGAAAACAATTATCCAATGCTCACTAATTTAATGTCCATATTTTATTTACTGATGGATTCTAGATCCCAGTTTTCATTTTCACATACACTGTGTCGAGGTTCTTCAGTAGACATCAGTCAAATGTTTAGACACCGATCATCTCGATATGTTGACATCAGAGGAGTAAATAACAGAAACCAGAGGCCACAGACACGTCTGTGTTTTTGCCAGCAGCCAGAATCTGAGTCAGAGTCGACCTCTAAATGACCGCCGGCTGCGTTCTGCCCAGAGACGCTGGTTTAGCTGCCGCAGCCAAACCCCGGCCTCAGTCGGCTGGTAGCTGCCGGTAATCACGGCCCGCCGGTGCCAAACACACACGGGCATCCCGCGGCGTTTGGCCCGGATCGACCTCCCCGTTCCGGATCAGCGGCCATAAAAACTCTGCGAGGAGCATCTGTGAGGCTGCAGAGCAACGCTTCAAGGATCATCTGCTGTCGCTCTAAACAGAGCTCATGATGTCGTTTCCTTCAGTGCAGAAGGTCGTGACTGTTGATCGAACGATGTTTCAGCTGCATCACTGTGTCTCAAGTGAGGAGTCGTTGTGAGAGAGCAACACGGGTTAAAAACTGCTGCTGTGTTTTATTTAATTACATTTGTCTGAAGAAGAAGACAAGATGGTGGACTATTTGATTGGTATTTACTTTGGGTTTCTCCTCTAATATAAAGTCTAATGTTTTTGTCTGGTCTTGTCTTTGTGTTTGCCGCACTGTGATCCTGGACTGCAGGAATTTCAGTCGTACAGGGTGTGGCCACGAAAAGGTTAAAGCCGTCTTTAAAGCTGTGGAATTCTTTCGAGTCTGTCGTGTGATGTAACTGCACAGTGTCACAGAGAAACATCCAACAACAAAACTACCGGTCCGATCAGACGCCAGCGCGGTGGCGGCGTTACGAGGAGGCGTAGATCAAAATCAAGACTGCAAACAACAGAGGAATCTCACAGCTATGTTTGAGATCCTTAACAACCAGAGCGATACTATCTGTAACTATCATTACTGATGCTTCACATCAAATCAGTTCAACCACGACAGGACGGACGAACCTGTGCATCGCACACGTCTCTGCAGAGTGCAAAATGACATCATGGTTACATCACGTGCCTTTCAACTGTCTTGACAAAACACAGGCGTGTGCGTCCTGAGGCACGCTGGGAATCCCAAACATCTACAGAGCCATGAGAGGAATCCCAGAATGCACCGTGGCTCTTCTGGTTCTGACCAAGGTAAACGTGACGAGCAGGTGACGCCTCTGTAACACCTCACCTGACAGACACCAAACATCCTCCAGATGTTTCTGCTTCCTCTTCCCTCCACATACTGAACAACACCCGACATGTTTGTTAGAGCTGATTTAAACTTCAGTGCTGCGGAGATTTAAGAATTAAATGAAGGTGTTTTGTTCATTTTTTCACTGTAGGATCAACTGACGACCAGCCGCTCTCTCTTCCTTCATTAATATTATATTTAATGTAAAGACACAGACAAACAGAACAGCTGCAGGATAACTTCCTCCCTGAAAATATATATTTATCAGTTTTTCTGACCTAAAAGGAAACAGCCTATTAAAACAGCCTCTGCAGCTTTATGTGTGATAGATTATATATATCATAGTAATGAAGGAAGGCAGAGCAGCTGGTCATCGGTTGATCCTACAGCCAAATAATTAACAAAACTCCTTCATTTAATTGTTCATCAGGTGGAGCTGACAGCCAGGTATTGTAAACCATTCTGTATTTATTTATTATTTATCTAATTATTTCCTTAAATCATGATCCATGCACGGCGGCCTGTCCCTGCCCCAAATGCTGATATGTAACTGTGTAGCTGTGTCTTTCAGCTGAAGCTGAATTAGCCTACAAGGTGAAGTTCACTCTCCTGCTGTAGGACACGTTGGTGTCAGCGTGCGACCTAATCCACCTGCTCCTCAGCTACACTGGCTCAAAAAAAGACAAAAGACAAAGATGCCAATTCCTCCTAATAATAGGAAGCACCTTGATCAAGCAGTAAAACAGATTAGTAGAAAAGCAGACAGTAAACCTCTATGAGCAGCAGCCAAACATGTCAGGGCGGCATTACGACGTTAATACCATCATCCTGAGCGGAGCGGCTGACGTGTTGGGATTACTGATGCTGTGAGGAAACCCTGACGGATTTACAACCAGACCTGCCTCGAATAACTGACAGAGTTTGTCTGAAGTCGATGAGGAGAGGGAACCACGGGGGGAGGAGGTGGATTTAACCCTGGGGCTGGTTTCCATCATCGGGCTCAGTTTGTTGAACGTGTAACTCCAGTTTTTAATAATGTTCTCGAGTGTGGTTTGGATTCCTTGCATTGGAAACTGGCTTGCTGAACTCTGGGTGTTGGTCTGCTGATAATAACAAAACAAACACGGAACTGCGACGCCTTCCCTCGCCACACGGCCGGTTTGACAGCTCAGGAATGTGGCCGCATCATTACAGTACTGTACGGTCGAGTGGACTAAATGCTGTTCAGCAATAGATCTTTTGCGTTTCCACGTATTGTTTGTCTTGTCATCTACCGTAGAGAATTTGAAAGGTCGGTGAAGTGTGCAGAGGACGAGCCTGTGCGTCTGTTTCATGGGGGAATCGTAGCAATCGTGTTTCCTGTCGTCATTCCCCTTTCTTGAACGTCTCACATCATTCTAGGTTGAACTCACAAGCTAACAGCCTCCCTGTCAGGTCTCCAGTGAGGAGCTTCAGGTATCATCCAGTAAATAAATCTGCAGCTATTTAGGTGATGAATCATTTTTTAGCCACGTGTCTCTTTTTTCCAGCTTCTGAAATATGAAGATATGCTGCCTTTCTTTGTCTCACTTGACTGTAAAGTGAACATCTTTTGAAGACGTCACATCGGGCTTCAGGAAACTGAGACATTCGCTGACATTTATAGATTAATTAATCTGTTTAAACAAGAATCCTGCGATTGAGCTGCTTCGTGTCGCACTAAACCAGTTGGAAAGGTTGGCCGCGGCCTGACGGCTTCATGCCCGCCTGCATGAACAAGTCAAACCCACCAGAGGCAAAGGAAACCACATCGCACAGGTTCAGTGTGAACGCTCCTCGAGGTTGACCTGGCGGCAGCCGCACTCCGCCTCTAACCTCTGGGCCGCCGCTCGCTGCTCCTAAACAAAGAGCAAAGCTCTGCATTGTGGGAGTTTAGCTTGTTTGGATAAACGCAGCCCACCGACGCCTGTAAACAAACCTCACATGTGGTCTGTTTACTGGACGGGGTGTCGACACGCTTTCATCACGTCGGGTTCGGGGATTCCGGCGGCTTAAAGCTGAGTCTCTTCTTCTGTGGTGTTCATTCCGGTTAGGAAACACATGTTGTGTAAGTGGAGGAGTTTCAGCTTCAGATCTCATGTCTCCAAACATTGGGTGACTGCTTCAAATGACTTGTTTTGACAGACCAACATTCATTTAAATGCCTTGTGAAACAGCAAAGGCTCAAACTGGAGACTGGGTATAAACTTTTCTCTATCAATCAATTTCAGCGCTCGAACTTTGTAGACTCACCGATTAAATAATCAGAAGCAAACACGACAACCAGCCCAGCAAATGTTCGGTTCATCCAGCCAGGTGCGTGATGGGGTTTTAAGAAGGTGAACGTTAATGTGTTAATATTCTGCTTCTACATTTTTAGTCTTGTGTTAAAGACTTTTTTGAAGGACAGTGGCCGATGTTATCTTGTCCAGATTGTAAAGTCCTCTGATTGTAAAGGTGATTTTTGGCTTTTTGACTTCAAACTGATCCTTTATCTTTTAAGTTTTATTGCCAGAACACAATCGTGTTAGTATAAACTTTATACAGCGACTTTATTCTTTTCTTGGATCCCCGACAGCTTCCACGAGGTGCTCCCTAATCTTCCTGAGCTCTAACAATAAACACAACCAACTATTCCCAGAGTATCAGTAAAACAGAGCCAGACGGGCCGAATATAAAGAGCAGATACTGAGACGGCGTGTATTCGGTGTCTGGAGGCTCTGGCGGGAGCCGGACCCTCGACCCTGGCAGCAGTTGAGCCTTGCTGCAGGGAAGCGGGGAAGCGGGGTCCCCCATCTGCAACACAAACACAACACACGACACACGACACAACACATGCAAACGCACACTCAGCCCTGGGTGACGCAGGGCGGCAGGTTTGAATAGATGATCTGTGGTGCAAACACACTCGTTAAAGGCGCCATTGTCTTAACACACAGTGGGATCATGGGTGGAGCGTGGCTGTTCCCTCAGGGCAGGGTGGATAGATAGATAGATAGATAGATATATATGTGTGAGTGTGTGTGTGTTGTTAACCCGCCGTCTGACTGTGACAAATCAGAGCGGCGCTGCCTCATCTGTCACACATGGCATCATATTATCTCCCCCTTCACCCCGTTTTTCTCCCCCTTCTCTCCGTCTCACGGGAGACATTTCTCTCTCCGTCTTCTCACCTGGTGTTCAGACGCCAGTCTTATTAAATAAACTCTGATGTTTTCTGTTCTTTTGGACTCCAGTTTAAGCTGAAGTGAAGCGTGTATGTCGTTTAAACAGCAGCCATGTTGTAGGTGTCCTTTATTATTCTAGCTCTTTCTTCTGTTTTTCTACCTGACATAAAACCTGCATGTATAGAATCACCAAAACACCAAAATAAACTCCTTTTACGTTTAACCCTGGTTTTCTTTTTCATTTAAATCACCGGCTGCCCCCTTTTCAAAGCTCTTCTGAAAGCACTGAAAGTCTCTTTCCTTGTGTATTTTAAATCATTTGTTGGTTTTTGCGATACCTTTGTGTTTACTGTTGGGCTTTTTGTTCTTCTTCTGTTTGGTTTTATTTTGTGTTCCTGCAGTTTGGGTTTTGGATTCAGAGATTCGCCCAGTTTCAGTAGATAAACTAACTTTTCAGGTCTTGTTAAGGCAGAAATAAATGAATGAAGACCTCTCACACTGAATTTACAGGTCTTAAAGTAGCGTTTTAAACCGTTTCCTGTAGACTTGATCTGATCTAAAATGATTTATTTTTTTGTTGCAGTGAAATCTAAATTATTCTAATTTACCGTTTTATTGACATTTTTAATCTCTTGTTGGTGTGAATTCTACTTTTCTTCTTATTCTTCCTTTTCCTCTTTTTTGTCTTTACCCCTAATAAAATTTGTTTGTTTCAGATTAAAAACTAATGTAAGCTGCATGTCTTGTCTTTCAGCTGCTGCATGAATAAAGTTGAGTGTTGAAGCCTGATATACATGGCGATAAAGACACCTAGTGTTTCGTGTAGCTGCTGTGTGTTTTTCCACCAGTGATGAGTTACAGTGCAGTAACGCTTCTTTTGAATTAAAACCCTGTGATGACAGCTGTGCAGCGCGTGCTGATGGAGTCAGCGTGTAGTTAAGTGTGAGTTTCTGCCCGTCCATTTCCATTTGTCACCGTTAATTAAACCTGTCCGACAGGTAACGACACACACACAGATACCTAACACAGAGCAGCACACACGCACCTTGTTTCTGTCACGGTTATTATGTCATATATGAACAACATGTCATTCATTTTTTAAAACAAACAAAGTGACATTTAAGCTGTTAATTTACAGAGTAAATCAGAAATAAAAAATTTAGCAGCAGCTGTAGACACATTACGAAGTTTGCGACCTTCTGATGTTTGTTCTCTTTAGTAAAATGTCCTCCATCTCTGAGTGCTTATTTTAATTAACTGAAAGAGTTCAGGTGTGTCTGCACATGTCTGACATTTTAAAAATGGCCTGTGTGCAGCAGTGTAACACTGAGCGAGTTATTTAGGACTAAATTATTAAACATATTCCAGTTTCTACTCTCGATCCAAAAAGGTATGAAAGGATGATGGAGAATGGAGGACTGTCCTAACGTGGAGGAAAAACTCAACAAAACAGCAGCACGACTCTAAAGGAGATGAAAAAAATAAAGGCCCTTCTTCGGTTTTCAGTTTCCTATTTTCTCCACATTAGGACTCGAATGGCCCCAAAACGCATCTCTGAACAGCAGCAGCTTCTGCGAGAGGAAGCAAACCGCTTAATTCTTCTTCGTTAGCTCAACAAAGAGACAGTTTCATGAGAGACACCGCAGCACTTATTATATTGTAGTTCAATATCCTGTGTGTGTGTGTGGTCGTTCATTAGGCCTCCAGCCTGCAGTCAAGAGACCATTACTCCGAGCCAGGCGGAGGAGAGGGGGGGGGGGGACAAAGGGGGAGTGAGCGGGTGAAGGTGGGCCTTTATTACAAGTACAATTTAAGGTACTTGCTGCTTAACTATCTCTATTTTAAGATACTATGTACCTCCACTCTCCTACATCCCAGAGAGTGCTTTTTACTTTACAAAACGTTACAAACAAACCCTAATTATTGTGAATTAACTCACCAAGCTGCGTCCAAAGTTATTAAAATGAGCTCCACCTTTACCAACATAAATACTAAACACACAAACCCATTATGCATAACATTAGGACCACCTGCTGGTCGTGGTCTAAGCCTCTTCAGCAGTTTGACCTACAGTAGCTCGACCACACGGTCCGACCCAAGAAAAAAATGGAGAGAGGTCCTCGGAAATGCGTTCCAGCCGTGTCTCCGCACGCTATGGGAGTAATTCGCTGTTATACTGAGCTTTGCATGCACCTCCAAATAATGCTTTCAAACACAATAATTATTATCCTCTGTGGGGTTCATCAACAGTGATAAATNCTCTAAACGTGTGTGAAAAGGACCTTTAAGAGGTGGATGCATCATTCAGCTGAACAGATGATGAAGGCTACCTGTCCAGATTTGCATCCACCTCTTTTCTCAGCACAAATGAGCGTTGAAACTCTCGGCAGGCGTGCCGAACTCTGCACAACCGGGCAAGACGCCGACAGCTAAAACAGCCAATCAGTCAGGAGTAAGTCCGCTACGTCAGAAGTTATTCGTAAAAAGTGTTTCCATCTCCCATTTAGCGCATTTACTCTTTTTCCACAAAGGCAAAAAAACGCGTCAAGCGAGCGTAATAATTTTTTTGCGAATTTAAGGATTTTTTTTCTCAAATTTTGCTGTTTCCACAAACATTTTCTGGTGCGATACATTAAAATTTGCTTAAAAAACATTGATGGAAACACGGCTATTGAGATCATTGTAAAGTGTGACCACACACACACACTTTCTGGGACATTACGTGGCTTACATTTATTCATATCCAACACTAACACCAGACCAAGTCTCACTGATTTACGTTACAGGGACTTTCGTCCCCATAAAGAAGACTAATCCACAAAATATGTCCCCACAACGAGAGAAATACCAGCTCTCACACACACATTAATGAGCTAATGATTGAGAGCCACTGAAAACACACACAAATTTAGAAACCATGTGTAACCTGACTCCTACCAGCCTCTCAGACACACACATAAAGTTATGAGCTAATGTGTGTGATTCACCACTCTGACAGCTCCTGCATACCTCTGACTGATGACTGTGGGTTTTTATTAAAAAACAAATCTCCTGGTATTGCGAGTATTTCCTCCAGATGTGTGTTCATGCTTCACACACACACACACACACACACTTCCTCCCCTCCTCCACTCTGAGCCGCCTGAGGGGAAACCAGGAAGTTGGAGCAGGAAGAGGATGGCAGGCGACCAACCGTGGACGAGCTAAGACAAAGAGGCCGTGTTGTGATTGGACGGAGATTTAAAGTACTTAACGCTAAAAAAGTAGTTCTGATGCCTAAACCGCCCCAAACTGCGCCCGTTTCATAACGTTTACCACGCTTTAAACTTGACCTTCTTTCAGCAGCCCTCCTGCAGGCCACAGGCGGCTTGTGGGAAACATAAACAATCAAGACCACAGGGATCTTTTCCCACTCTGCAGCTCAGCGGTGAGCTTTTACAGCAGATGTATCAGGTTTCTGTTTACTTCCTGAAACCTACGGGGGTGAGGCAGATTGACCTCCGACCCCGGGTGCCGGTGCATCTGCTTAGTATTCATGTCAGTGTCCGGGCCTCATGTCACACACACTGCGTCAGGTTGAACAGCTCGACCAGGGGCAGCAGGAGGCCTCCGAAAGGTCAACACATGACCTGCAGCCACCCTGAGCACAAAGGACTCTGGGTAATAAGAGAGGAGTCGCACTGTGGAACAACAGGAGCTATCTGTCTCTCTCTGCAGACACTGAAACAACTTCTAAACGTGAACAAAAACAGCTGCAGGCGGCGTTTTTGTTCATTTATTTTTCTTTATAACTGTGATTTAAGGTAAAACTGATGGAGAAAAACACACACACAGAGACATCAGCTCTGCAGAGAGTAAACATGCTGATGAACGAGCGGAGTGTCCTCTAACATTATCATCCGCGCTTACAGCACGCCTCCTCCTCTGACCTCAGATCTGTCACAACAATTCGAGGCTGTGAACTGATGGAGCTGCTTTTTTCCAGGCGTACTGTACTTGTGTGTGTCGTTAGTGGGCGTGAAATGAGGGGGAGGGTCTACAGACAGTCAACAAGCGAGGAAACAATATCTGCATTCAAACAGCGGGTGGTACAGACCAAACTCCGTGTGTAAATGTGCCGTTTTTACTTTGCATTTCATTGTTTTTGTTTGTCTCTAGCTTTAGGTGTTTGGACTTACTGTATTTTAAATAAGGAAAGTAAAACATACAAGGAAACCACAACAACTTGAGATTTGTCTTTGCTGTCAGACACTGAACAGGTCTCAGAGGTTTAATCGATTATAAAACGGACAAAATTAATCAACCGTTTGGTTCATTTCTCATGCTTTTCTTTCATACTCACACACTTCTGTAGTAGATAATAATGTTGTTTTATTTTTTGCTGTTGATATTTTTGTTTAAAGTATTACAACATGTCTGATTTCGCACTTCAAAATACGTTAATTAACCCTGGGGCTGTCGCAGTAACAGCAATATTATTATACCGTGTAATTGACAAGCTAGCCGGAAACACCGCCATTTTCATACATTCATCTTTTACACTTTCAGAGCGTGTTAAATGAAGAAAACAAGCACAAGGACGGATTGCACTGGGTTGTCTCTGTGACCTGACTTCAAACTTGCTATGTTTCATGTTGTTTTACTGTTTATTTTCTGGGTTAGCTAACTTGGTTTTAGCACACTGTGCAGCTAATGTGGCTAGCAGGCTGGGCAATGTTGTGCTAATGTTATAGTGCTATATAAGAGACAGACGAGAGAAACTGTGCCTCTAAATAACGAGCGCAGAAGGTTGGACAGCTGTAACCGTTTCTTTCAGTGGAACATTGGTTATAACAAAGTCCTCGTAGGCAAGTCCGGCCGCTCGACAGCCATCTATGTAGCGCCTACAGGCAGTTGTTTCAGAGCTCCACAACTGCACTTTCCCTGGTTAGCGGGACAAAAAACCTGCATGTATAGCATCACCAGTAAAATCTGAAAAAGTTTCATGACTTTGCCCTAAAATAAGGCTCAAAAGGCGTTTTCCCCGCCAGTTATACTTCGACTGCTCATGTGTGGTTGCAGTGGCGCATGCGTACTAGCCCCTTAGGGCCCATGTCCACCAAAGCGTTTTTTGCCAGCTGAAAACGCCAGATGCTCTTCTCAAAACGCCTTACAGTGAGCGCTAGCGGGCGTTTTTTGGCTTTGGTTGCTATGATACATTTGTTCTATCGAACTACTGGATGTAAAAATGTCAACACAGAGTAGAGTCGTTGCATCTCCGCGAGTACCACCGTTTAATCCAAGAGCTAAGGTTGGACGAAGCGCTGTCCAGGATAGTAACCGTAACCGTATTTGTCCCACCCCTCCTCTACTGTGATCGGACAACTGAGTAAAAAGTGACAGCGACGAGCGAAGTGTTTTCCCCAAAGTTGAACATTTTTCAACTCTTGGCAACCGGAAAAAAACGTTCAGTGCCCAGCTGAGACCTCCTCACGCGTTTTTAGCAGCTTGGAAAAACGCGGCGCTCCCTTTGGAATGAACTGAAAAAAGATGCTGGTGTCAGAAAAAAACACTTTGGTGGACACGAGGCCTTCTGTCAGTGGAACAGCGCTATTGGCTTAATATGTTTCTCGGCTCAGCTGTTAAAAGCAGACGATTGGCTTTGTAGAAGAAGTGGCGGGATAACGGCCATCTTTGAAGTTACGGGCTTTCCCTATAGAGCTGAGGCTTCTATTAAACATCTCTGGTCACATAACGTTACGACAGAGCAGTTGTCAGTTGTTATGGAAGCCCATGCTGCTCCAGACTGCAATTTCCCCTGTAATAATACCTGTGTTCCTGCTTTAACTTTAAAGATATTTTAGAGTCCACGCCTCTAAGGCTCGTCAGCTGACCGTGACAGTTTTACACGACGAAGCAGAGTATCTGGAGCGCTGGCCTGAGCTCAGAACAACATCGCTTCGACAACATTCCCATCAGCGCCGTGACGTTCGGCTAATCCTGCAGAGCTTCGGTTTCCCATCTCACGGACAACAGCGGGCCTTGTGTGGCGTGCTAACGCAGCTGTTCCCGAGGCCGAGGCCACGGGAGGCGAAGGGACGGCGGGCAGAGAGGACGCCTCCGCCCGCCCCGGAGAGCTGAGACAACGGAAGCTGCTGGCAGCGAGAGGCAGAGAGGGGCTTCGGACTGAAACAACCCTCAGTGATCTGATGGCAGCAGGTGTGAGAGGGAGAGAGAGGCTGAGGAGTGAATATTAAGTGGATTCAGAGAGGAGGAGGGAGGAGGTGCAGGCGATCTGCACCGTTCAGAGAGATTTTAAGAGGTTATCACGGCTTTTAGCGCCAGACATTTATTTGTTTATTTATTTCAGTTTATAACAAACAGGTCGCTGAGCTGCTCAAGCTGCAGAACCAAAATCTCAGACCAAACAGGCGTTACTTTAAATGATTTTAAATATTCCAGTCTGAAGCTGATCTGCAGGACGAGGCGGATCATATTCAGAACGGTTTCCTCTGCACGCTCTGAGGAGGCTGGGAAGTTATGCAAAACACAAACTGTCACTTTTTATCTGATCTGGTTGGACCAGAAGTTCACTCGCTCACCTGCCGCTCTCGCCTAGCTAGTATTTAAAAAGCTCACTTTAATGGGATTAGTAGCAAAGAAACAGATTTGACATGAAGACCTGAACATCCTTAAACTTAAAAGTCAAATTCAGTATTTTCTCACATTACTGGGAACTATGTTTTCAGTTCTCCCTCGACCAGTGAGAGAAGATTTTCTGCCCTTAGTCACGCTTTAGTGTAGAAATAATTACTTTCTGACTCAAGTGAAATCGAGCCTGCAGGGACCTGGACCCTTGGTTTGGGAACCACGGGGCGATAATCCACTATGTGATCTGGCTAGATCTGGATGTCAGCTGTTAAAGCTTTGTAAAAACATTTACAGTATTATTATCTGTCATTTCTTTAACAGTGAACAGTTAAAACACCAACAAATATCTCTTTTAAGTTGGTTTTTAAATATTAATAAGCCTGATAACAAACAAATAAAACTGAGGTTAAAGGCAGTAAACTGCTTCTTGTGTTTCTTTGTTAGATTTAAATTACAGCTTGATGGGAATCTCAGATAACATAAGATCAATAACATTCAAATCTTCTTAAAGTTGATTATTAGTAATATTCATTTTTCTCCTATTAAAATAACCAACGTTGACTCTTGTGATGTTTCAGGTGGACGCTGGTGCTTCAAAATATAAACTGACAAGAAATACAAAATTAAAAAAAAAACTTTTCAAGCTTTTGGAGAGAAATTAGGGTTTTTTAAGATCATGAACAACAAAAAACAACATTGTTAAAAAGCTCCTGCAGGATCAGTGATCAGAATAAATCACCAATAGTAAAGTCATAGATCATCAAGCACACATATTAATTGATTCATTCATTCATTCTCAGGTGCAGGAAACAGATTCCAGCAGACACAACGACTAACACACATACGCTAACACACACACCGACTGACCTAAATATCAGCCTTTCCATCGGTCAGGGCGACCCCTCCCCCACTGCACTCGGTCGGCCGGATGCTTTCATCCTCGCCCCAAATCAAATAAAACCACCGTTAGGCCACCAGCTACCAACTGGCTCATCGTCTACACCCCAACACACACAACATGAACGCACACACACACTTTTTCCACTGCAGAGCGATTAGGTGTCCGTTTAATCAGAGAGCTTATCTGACTGTCCAGGAGTCGTGTAGAGCAGAATTACACAGGATTTTGTAACCTAGATGGGTTTAGTGTGTGCGTGCTGTAAAATATCCGAGGGTCTCGCCCGTCACAGATGAAGAAGTTGTCGAATCTGAGGCTTAAAGCTTTGAGGCTCTTATTGAGTCCAAATTCTGTTGTTTTGTTATATTTAATTAGTTTCACTTTAAATAAATTTAAAGACAAATCCTCAATGTCTGGAGACATCTACAAATCCAGCAGGTGAAATTTAACCATTTCGCATTATTTAAGTAATAAAACAACAAGATTTATTATGTTGTTGTGTGTCAGGGTGCTTTAAAGTAAGTGGATGTTTGGATTATTTCTACAGGGCATTCTTACTAAAACACACAATGAATAAAAAGATGAATGTCTAATATATCGACAAACATCTTACATGTTCATATTCAGCAGCTTTTCATGGTACTATGGATTTATCTGAATCAATTATGCTGCCGTGCTTCAGTGAAAAGCAAAGTGTTATCAATCTTCTAGATGTCAGGACAAACATTTAACTTCCCTCCATCAGTCAGAAAACAAAACCAAACTTTCAACCTGCTAAAACTCTCAGCCGGCTTCTTCTTCTTCCTCACATCAACAAGCGTGACTCCAAACTGACTCATCTTCATGCTTTTTATTTTTAGCCACTGAAAGAGCGACTGTTTATCTGAAGGGACAAAAGTCACTGGCAGCTTTTATCAGCTGCAACCAGTCGTAGGTCAAACAACAAAATCAATCTGGGCTGTTGTTTGTTTGTTTATTCATTCAAACACAGAGGAGAGCAGACGCCACTGAGGGCCTTTTAGATTTTTGGAAACATGGCGAGGAGGCGGTTTGTTTGCTGGTTAAGATGTCAACATCTAAATCATAAAAACACACACGATATGAAACACATATTTGTAAACTGAGTGTGACTTACACTCTCCGGGGAAATCCTTATCACGGATGTCCAGTGCTAATAAACCTCATAGAAATAAGGTCGCTCACTTTAATTCAGAACCTGCCTGAGAATCTTCATGTTTTTAGGTTTTCTTCAGTATCACATTGATCCAGTGACATGTACGTACATCTACGAGTGCAACACTAACAGGAGCTGCTAACAGCTAATTCGGCTCCTTATAATAGAACAAATTGCAGCGAGTTAGCAGCTACCGAGGAGGTTGCTAAGAGTGAACAACTTACAGAAAGAAAGATAGAATCTCCCACATATATGGGATTTTACAGTTCTGAAAAAACATCTCTTTTTGAGTCTCTAAAAGGACTTTGTTGAAGACAAAACGTAATAAATATGGCTAATAATTTTCTATTATGTTTTTGACTTCAGAAGAGACCAGGATCTAGTCTGACAGCCATCAGAAATCGGGGGTTTGAAGGTTTCATCAGCCAGTTTAAGCCTGAATCAGGACTTTTGGGATTCAAGTTGTACAGCAGATCAGAGTTAGCTTATCATCAGACAGGCAGACAATGAAAGCAAACATGATGCTGTGTTTAGGTTTTTGAACTGGAGTCTCTGCTTGAAAAAACAAACCAGTGACGCTCAGGTTAATGTCAGGTTTATTAGCATCTTTACATCCAGCAGCGCTCTTCGCTTCCTCTCTGATCACAGCTCCCTTTGTTCTTCAAACTACTGGTTCTGCATGGAAACATGACGCAGAGGCGGACAGCTGCACCACAGAGGCCGTGTGCGTTTGTGTGTTTCAGCCTGCTTGCATCATGCACTTATCCCGTCTTGTGCGCGTAAATCATGAGAGCATTTTAAAACTCAAAGCAGTTTGCAGCTGAAGCAGCGTATCACAGGGTTCAGGGAGAGTGTGTGCGTCCTTGTCTTCTGCCCTGCGATGGATTTGAGCCTTATGTAAGACCTTTAAGCAGCGCGGGTGAGGGGGGGAGGGGGGTGGGGGTCGCTGTGACACTCCTCTGGCACGCCAACGTCGCCTGGCCAGTGGGGGATTATGGGACATACAGCCAGCTCAGGGTGGAGACACACACAGGTCGCTCACTGTTGTCTCGTCATAGTTTACCTGTGCCTGGTTTAAATGTTCCAGCAGTAACATATTTATATTTAGTCGGACAGATTAGTCTAAAGGGGCAGATTTTATCTTTAGGTGTCTTCTCTGGAGAGAGCATTTCTAACAGTGAGCCTTTGTTTCAAACTGCAACTGTGGAGTTTGTACCAGAGGGTCGTTTACATGGCTAATAACAGGCTGAGGTGCATCTTGGGAATTGTAGGATATATAGTGTTTCTTGGGGCTTTTGAAGCCAAATTTAGGACTTAAAGCTGCTGCACCCGCCTGAAAGAGGTGGTATTATGTTCATTTTCAGGTTCAAAATCTTATTTAGAGGTTGTACCAGAACAGGTTTACATGGTTTAATTAAAAAAACACCATATTTTTGTCATACTGCACATTGCTGCAGCTCCTCTTTTCACCCTGTGTTGAAGGCTTCATTTTAGCTACGGAGTGAAACATCTTGTCTCTAAATGATCTTTGTTGGGAGTTGTACATGTGCAGTTCCTAGTTAAGGACTACTAGCCAATCAGAAGCAGAGAAGGGCGGGTCAGCGAGAAGCCGGTAAACACGGTTCAGCTGTACATGTTGCCGACCATCTTAGCAACATGGACTGGAGCTTTCAGAATGTCGAGTTATTAATCTGTAACAAAAGTATCTTTGATCCATAAAGTTTTAACCGAGCTCTGTCTCTACATCTCAGACAGTCCACTGACTGCCTGGAGGGTAGCTAGTGTTTGGAAGGAGCGCAACACTAAAAGGCCGATAGCTTTTAGCCTCACGGTGTCTTCACCATGTCAGAAAGAATGAAAACAGATTGATCACACCTGATAAAGACCCTGAAAACCAGTCAGCGTTTTGAACAAATATGCTTAAGAGTGGCTGAACAGTGTCTTTTCCTTTTCCTGATCTTGACGGAACATATTCTCACTCCCAACTCAACAACAAGTGAGCAACAACAAATATGCAACGTCCAGTTAGACTTTCACAGTTAAACTACTGGTTAATATTGTCAAAATTGCAATTGGATTGCTTAAAATACAGACATACATTTACTACTTTAGCTGACACTTCATTCAAAGCGATTGCTACATATGTTGGAGGTCGCACGCCTCTGGAGAAATAGGGGTTAAGTGTCTCGCTCAGGGACACATTGGTGGATGTCACAGAGGGAATTGACCCGGGGTCTCTCACACCAAAGGCATGAGTCTTATCCACTGTACCATCACCACATATGTAACCTTTTATCTTAAAAAAAACATTCAATGTTGACTTTTTGTTTTACATGTAAAACAAAACACAGGCCTTCTGCGTGACAGTCCAGTTTTTGTCCTACCCGAAACACCCCCTTACTCAGACTATACGGGTTAAATATCCAACGCCTGATTTTAGCGTTAAAAAACAACGCTACAGTGCGTCCATATGTGACGACTTGGGAGTGAGAAACAAGCTCATTTGGGAGCTAAAACCTGACGTGAAAACGATTTGAGCGCTGTGGTTGTTCATTGAATTTTATTTGGGATTGATCTCATGATTTTAGCAAAACCACAACTGTGAAGCGACAGTAAAACTAAAGCTGAACAGAAAATGACAGTGAGGAACCGTCTTTATCTCCTTATGGCCGGGCCGCGAGGTCTGCGGCTCTGAAGCAGAAAGTTTAAGTCTTAAGCGCACACACGCCTGCTGCAGTTGAACTGTGTGTGTGTGGAATGTGCTACTTCACTGCTTCCAGCGGCTTGTTCAAATAAGGGAGCACGTCTCCCTGAACCACACACACTCACCACAAGGTCCAATTTAGGTCTCAAGAGGAAGTGAGGAGGAGGAGAGAGGGCAGGAACGGTGGGGTGAGGAGGAGGAGGAGGAGGAGGTTAATGCTCTTTGACCCCAGAACAACCTCTGCCACCGGGGCGACACAGCAGCCGGCTAATAAGAACAGAGAGGCTGAACGAGTGTGTGTTTGTCAAAGAAAGCAGGAAGCGAAGAAACAGAGAGACAGAAATTAGACAGGCGTCCCTGCACAGCTGATTTATATTCATTTATGTTCTGCACAGAGACGAGAAGCAGCACAGCTTTACATTGAAGCTGCAGCTGGGAACAAGTTTAAAACATCAGCCAGTACTTTCATACAATTTTATACTTGTACTGTGTAAATCTACATACATTCCTTCCTCAATTCTGCTGCATATATTTTGTGCTCTGCAGTTATATTTAGGTCTACCTCCTGCTGCGACCTGTGCAATGTTCCATATCAGTCGTACCTTTAAAGAAAAGGGGTTTATAGTTTATAAGAAGGGGGAGACTCCACTGGCTGCAGAAAGAAGCGTGATTGTATAAAAAAAGCTGATTTATTCCCTCAGTAAACACTTTCCTGATGAGTTTATGGTCTCAGTCGCTAGTTTCAAGTCTTCTTCAACACAGCATGATGTTCATTTAGTAAATTATGGTCCCATTTAGAGGCACATAGACGATACAGCGGGAAAGGCTTTAGGGCGTGACTACTTTGTGATTTACAAGTCGCTACCATGCAACCTGTCAATCAGAAAACAGGCGACCCGTATCCGCAGCTGTGTAAATTTAACCAGCGCCGTTGGAAAAGCTTACTAGGAGTCGGCTGTTCCATTTTTCCAGTAAGCCAGTTTTTCGCTCGCAAAAATTAGCATCACGGCTAACATGACACAGTTAACCCTAACCCAAACTTTACAATGACCCAACAAACACCATGGATTCATTGTGAAAAAGTGCTTTGGTCTTTCTATTCTGGTTCCAGGATGCAAAATTACCACCATCGTCTTTGATTTGTTCAGTGTTAAAAAATAGAAAATACTCTTTTAAATGCTGACAAAACTAAATAACAAAATAAGCATTTATCAGCATCTCCTGATTTCTGAGTTTTTATTTATTTATTTAACAAGTCTTGGCTTGCCAGCAGTCTGTTCTTCCCACATGCTCTATAAACAACTCTGAGTGACTTCTAAGTGTTCACTCCAACTGATTTTGTCAACTTATTGGTGTTTTCCTTTTAGTGAACAACCTTAAAATCACTTGCAGGAGCAGAAAACATTCAGCAAGTTATCAGTGTTGCCAAATTCTTCTGAATCACAGTCAACAAGTCTGAACGCTCCCCTGACCTAAAGGCTTTCTAGGGTGTTTATGTTTTCACTCTGAGATGGAGCTAAAACCTACAGTGAAATAACACGCCTGTTAAATTCACTGTTTTTCTCACAGAGTTTGGTACGAAAGCTCAGGTTCTCTGGTGTTTCCAGGCTGCCGTTCACATTCACACTCTGGTTCGGTTATTTTAGACACACTGCTCAATGGCTCAGTGTGCACAGCCACAACACACACACACACACACACACTGGCCTGAGCTGCCTGCTGTAATGATCCAGTCAGAGCAGTTAAGGTGGACGGACAGAAATAAAGTCCCAGTCGGAGACCCAGAGAACCAGGACAGTCCTTGGCCCAGTTTTGATTTCCCATAATTCCTTACCTCCATGACCAAACTGCAGAACAGGGAACGCAAAAGACTAAATAATTCATGTGATCTTTGGCTGTCGCTACATGCTAACGCTTGAGCATGCAATATGTCGCCTAATAGCACACTGCATGCTAACCTGTAAGCATTGGACTTATTTAAATGACACGTTTCATGCTAATGTTTCGTCCACACTGTGTCGACAGTCGTGATGCTCGATAGGTCCTCTTACAGGGAGGACGCCATGTTGACACCGCCATGTTTCTACAGTAGCCCAAACGGAGAAACGGCTCAACAGCTCGCGTTTCATCACTATGTTGAATACAGAAGAAGGAGAAGAAGAAGGAAAAGAGTAGTGGTAGTCTCTATTATCAGAAGGAAAAAGAGAAGAAGGAAAAAAAGAGCAACAAGGAGGTGAAGGAGAAGGAGGAGGAGAAAAAAATGAAAAAGAAAAATAGCAGTAGTAGTGGTCTGGATTATTAGAAGTAACAAAAGAAGAAGGAGAAATAGAAGAAGAAGAAAAGGGAGAACACACAGGGATCAAACTAATGTCTTTAAAACGAGACAGTAGATTATAATTAATGAGTTCGACACAAAGAAGTAGTAGAAGAAGTAATAACAGAACAAACTTGGCTCCATTTTCCTACTGTGTGTTTAAACGTTTGTGTCGCCAGACGGGCAGCATGAAAAGCATCTGAGCAGAAAAACCTCCAACACTCCCCGTCCACTAAATCTGCTAATTATGAGCCATGTGACTTTTATTTACAAGGCCCGGAGGCCTTACAACTCAGCAGCGTGAAACCAAAGAAAGAGCCCAAATCCAGGAATGCAACAGGGTCAGCGTTTCCACTCTGGATCTGAGCGAAGACGACGGGACGGAGGAGATCCTGAGGTTTTGATCTAAAGACATATTTAGTAACAGACTGCAGACAGACGGAGAGACGAGTCAGACGCACAAACAGCTCCAGAATAAAGCAAAACAGGAAGTGATGTTCGATCAGATGATACATACGCTGTAGATATAAATATGTACAGACGCACGTATACAAAGAGTAACGCCACGAGAAAGACTGCTGGGGGAAGAAACAAGGAAAAAGGAGGGTGACGGGAAGGTGGACGAGGGAGAAGACATTAGGAACAGGGAAGGAAAAACAAGAACAGGGAGTGACAAAAGGAGGGACGTAAGGAAGGGAGTAAGAAAAAAAGGAGGAGGACATGTGTGGGAGAGGACAAGGAAGGATGAAGAGTGTAAGAAAGGAAGAATTTAAAGAAAAATAATAAACCAAGAGGAGGGAGAGAGGTGGAGAGGAGGAGAGAAGGATGAGAGGAAACAAACTGAAGGTAAGAAATAGGAGAGAGGAAATAAGGGCAGAAAGAAAGAAAGAATGGAGGCGGGATACGAAAGAAGGAAACAGGGACAGAAGGAATGAGAAGAGCACAACAGGAAGGAAGGAATAGAGGGAAGGAAGGAAAGAGCCAAGGAAGGAGGGAGGGAGGGAGGGAAGCAAGAATGAGGGAGAGAAGAAGAGGGAAAGAGAGATGTGAGAGAGATGGAAGGAAGGATTAGAGGAAAAAAGACTGAGAAGAGAGAGAAAATAAAATGAAGGTAGGAAAAAAAGAGAAAGAAGGAAATAAGGACAGAAAGCATGTAGGAGAGACGCAAAGGAGAAGACAATGGTTGGGGAGGGAGAAAGAGGGGAGGAGAGAAATGAAAAAAGGAGGGATGTAAGGAAATAAGGAAGAGCGAGAGGAGGAGGAGGAGATGTGACTGAGAAGACAAGGAAGGATGTGAGGATGGAAGAAATGAGTGATGGAGGGATTAGAGAGAAATCCTAAAACAAAGATTAACAAGAGGAGGGAGAGACGGAGGGGAGGGAGGGAGGAAGTAAAGAGGAAAGGAATGACTACAGAAGGAAGGAAGGAAAGCAAGAAAGTGGGAACTAAAGAGAGAAAAGAGGGAGAGGAGAGAAATGGAAGGAATAAGCAGAAGGAAGAGAAAATTAGGCGGAGGAGGAGGGAGGGGTTACCTCTCCATCATCCCTCCATCTCTGCGCTCCCTGCAGCATTTCTCCTAACAGGATTTTCTCCCTATTATACCCATTGTAGAGGAGAGTCACTCTGTGTGTGTGTGTGTGTGTGTGTCTGTCTGTGTGTGTGCATGTGTATGTGTGTGTGTATGTGCATGTGTGTGCGCATGTGTAGTTTCTGTATGAAGTGAAAGCAGAGGAGGAGGAGGATCAAAGTCTCTCTAACTAAGAAACAGCTCGCTTCATCCGGAGGAGCTTCTGCAAGTCAAACTGTTTCATGAGTGTGTGTGTGTGTGTGCGTGTGCGTGAGAGAGAGGCTGTGTGTGTGTGTGTGTGTTTGTGTGTGTGCGTGTCAGGGAGACTTAAAACGAGAGAGAGCGAGTCTTTTTTTTTTCTCAGAGAAAGACGAGATAACTGGATGCAAAAGTAGACGCAGTAATTGGCAACAGAGTGTGTGTGTGTGTGGCTTTTGACACACATGTCGAGTGCATTACTTCAGCATGGCTGTGGATATAGGTCACACACACACATATAGACCCCCGCCCTGAATACACACCCACATCCACACCCTTTTATACGCACATTCCCCTACATTTACTCCCTATAGATAACACACACACACACACACACACAACAGTAGACTCCATTAAGACACAGCGAGGTCAGGGGAGTGGACGGGTGGGGCTTGGTGTGTGTGTGTCTCTGTGTGTGTGTGTTCAATGTGCAACGACAGCGGTTTCGCAGCCTGGTCTGAAAATCTTCCTCCAACAGAAGCCCGTCTGCTACGGAGTCCCGGAGGACTCGAAGGAGGAGAAACAACAGTAAGGCTGCGGCCTTAACGATCCTTCTCGCCATCATTCATGTCTGTCCGGAATCAGAAAACTGCTGAGTTACACCGGAGCAATGTGAGAGGACGAGCGTGCAGCTGATCAGGCGATCTAATCTGACAATTTAAATACCTGACAAATAAAGGAACTTGATGAAAGAAAGTATTTAAATCCAGTTTCTCCATAAATCAGTCCTGATGTTTGATTTGCGACTCTGCTCACAATAATTACAAAATCTCTAAACCACGTGTTTATTCTCTCTCATCAGCACAGACAACACAAATCCAGCTGCTTTAACTCGTCCAGCTCCGCCTCCAGCCTGAAACAACTCATCACCTGCCACGAGCCGTTATCTGGCAGCTCCTTCAGGGTCACTGCTCTGACCTGCAGCCACTTCCACCTCCTCTCAGGAATCCCAAACA
>JAPMOB010251708.1:39365-51704 GCA_029875015.1 Lepomis gibbosus
CTCCAACCTTGTGTCGGCCACCGGTATCATCAGACGCAGACCGCTAAACCTGTTAGTTGACCTCAGAGACCTGAGGAATCCCCCCCGCCCAGGGGAAGCTCACCAGAAACCTTAAACTAGACTAAAACCACACAGGTGGAACTGCTCAGGTGAACTTGCTTCCTACTGAAAACACTCTGCTACCTGAAAGCTGCAGGTAGTTTCACTTGTAATGTTCTCCCAAAGTGCAGAACTTCACCGATGGCAACACGTTTTCAAGTTCCCCTGGAAGAAAACTCTCATTTCTGACCCCAAAACAAGCAAATTATTATTCCTGGAACGGGCACAAAGAGTTCATGGAGGATAAACCTTCCCAGAATCCAGAGCTGCAAAGTAACATTTACAAACACACTCAATTTACTTGAGTATTTCCATCCTATGCTAAATAATATACTTTTTAATCGGCTCCTGCAGTATCACACTTTTAATTTAACTCTGCATAATGTGAGCGTTTAGCTGCTCGTACTTTACAGAATCACTCTGAACAAAAGTTGTCATGAAGTATTTTCACTGTGTTTTACTGCTGCTTCTACTTTGAGTGAAACGTGAGCTCCCTGAAACTGTTTCACCTTTCAGACAGTTAAGTCCTAAATACATGGTTTGTGTTTCAGGTCAGGAACTGTTTGCACAGCGGAGCCGGCAGCGAGTTCACGGCGTTTATGTTCGGCTATTAGACGGGACACACAGCAGCAGCGTGAATGGAGTCGGCCCTGGCTGAGCTGCAGAGGTGTCAACATTAGAAACTCCTGCTGCTGCAGCTGGAAGCTCCAACATCTGGAGGCTGATGGAGAAACACATCTGTCTGTCTGTCTGCACACAACAGCTCTACTTCCTCTCTCATCACTTCCTTCTCCTCCACAGAAAGAGGATGCTGACCGAGCGAGTTGTTTGCAGCAGTTTAAAAGTATCTTCAGATAAAAAACTGCCAGACATTTTTCTTTTTTCTTTAAATGTAGAGGAGAAAAGGGTGTTTTGACCTTCAGCTCTGAGCTCCTACTTCCTCTCTCACTTCATTTTCTCCCCCACACTGCTATTTTAACCACGTTTCCCTCCTCGCTGGAAAAGAAAACTCACCTCTCTCCTGTTTGTCTTTGTTATCCCCGTTTCCCTTTTGTTGTCAAGGCATTAAAACTCCTCAGGGACGATATTTCCATCTCGCCCGCGCTGACTGAACATTTATGCCTCACAGTTTTATTTATTTATGCTTTTAAAACTCTTTTGACTTTGCAATTTTTAAACTCAACTGAGAACTAAAGCGAGCTCAGGGTAATGAAAGACAAACAGCGGCGGCCCACAACAAACATCACCCTGCTGTCCAAAGCAAATACCAGGAGCTCATCACACACAGGTCCTCCTCCCCCGCTGCCTCTACACACTATGTTTCTGCCTCAGTGTTGACTCTAAAGCTAAAGACTTAAAGAAGCATGACAGCTTCAATTCATGGGGCCCCAACCTGGGGTTTGGGACCCCATAAAGGGTCCCAAGATTAATCTGAGGGGGTCTGACTCAATCAAAATCAAATCAAGATCTCTGTGAGTGACTTAGGAAACTCTGCAGCGAACAATGAGACCCTCTCCATCTGCCGGTCACATGACACGCCAGGTGACTACAGTGAGATGTTGTTACCTTCAGAGCTTCCTCCGTTCATGCTCTCGGTGCTGGACTGGGACAGAACCCTCCTCTTGCTCCGCGGGAGGCTGCTGGGGCTCCCCACCGGGGTCGAGGTGGCTGCCCCGTCCCTCCTGGAGAAGATCCCACTGAAGAAGCGAACCAGACGCCTCTCGCTGGAGCGGCCTCCCCCTCCTCTCAGCAGGAACCCCCCTGCTGACCCGTCCCTCTCAGCCGCCAGCCGCTGCAGGTCGCTGTTGTCCAGCGTCCGGTTCTTGTTGCCCCGCGCTCTCTCCCAGCGGCTCAGCTCAGACATGGAATCAGTCTTGTTCAGGACGGCGCCGACCTCCAGAGTCCTGCTCTTCACCCTGGTGGGGTCGGCGAGGCGGGAAGCCGGGAGCGCAACAGGAGCCTCCGCTTCCTTCTCGCTGCCGCCCGGCCCGGCGTCACCGCCGATGCAGCCGGAGCTGCTGTGGTGTTTGTCTTTGGAGAGCGCTCGCAGACGCAGCAGCTCGCCACCGCTCCAGTGTCTGAAGCTGAAGCTGCGGCGTAGCAGGCCGGGCGGCCGCTTCAGGGGCGGCGTGTCAGGGGAGGGAGCTTTGGCTGCTTTGCCGTTGCTCTTGGAGTGAGACCCATCCCCGTTCAGAGGAGGGTCGGAGCTCCTCTCCTCCATGCTCTGAGCCTTCACCAGCCTCTTCTTCTTCTTCACGCTGCTCGTCTCCACGGCAGCGTCTGTTTGTGGAGTTTCAGAACAGATTTCCTCTTTAAGTCTGTCTGAATCCTCTGCTTCCTGCTCTCTGCTCTCCCTCCGAGTGTCCTCCTGACTCTGTGCCGACGTGGTCTCAGGGACCTCTGCGGCGTGCTCTGCCACCGGGCTGGAGGCCTTCTGCTTCGGCTCTTTCTGTAGCTGCTGTTTCCTGGAGATTTTCAGCCTCCCCAGCTCCAGCTGCCCCGTGCTGAACGTCCTGAAGTTCCTCATGTATCCCCGTGACGACGACAAGTCGTCCGACTCGTCCTCCACCTCCTTCAGCTGCTCCAGGAGGCCGCCACGCTGGATCTCCACCGAGCCCTCCCGCCGGATGGTGCCCACCTTGGGGTTCTCCACCCGCCGGGGGCCTGAGTCTCCATCCTCACCATCTAAACTCTCCCTCTTCACCAAGGTGAGCGAGATGCGGTAGACAGTTTTCCTCTGAGGCGTGCCCCTCTCCATCCTGTCAGTGCAGTTACTGTCCAGAAGGTACATCCCTGATGAAAGAGCTCCTCTTCAGCTCTAAAGTCTGCAGCAGCCAACAGAAACTCTAATGTGGCTTTATTGCATTAGAAAATCGCTCAAATGATCCTGTGGTTTCCTTTATGATGTCTTTATTAAATTAAAAAGAGGGTTTTGGTTGTTTTGCTCACACTGAGCTCTTCAGTCTGAGGGTCTAAAACATGGAAGTGGTAAATTAACTTGAAACGTTTCTCCACAAACGGGTTCAACCGCACCAGGGGGAAAAACGCTACGGGGCAATAGCCGACTCTCCCCTTATCCAGATGTGCAAACAGCGCGGACTTTGACGCAGGAAATACATTCCGTGTTCATCCCAGCGGAATTTAAACTGGCAGCAAACGCAACAAACGGAGCAGGCGCGTCCCCCGCTCCTCTCTCCGGGCTCGCAGCAGCGCTCCGTCCCGGCATGAAGAAACACTTTCAGAGAAGTCCTTACCCCCGGGAGTCCTCCGCCGTTTGTCCCGCTGCTCCCGGCTCTGGATCCTGCTCCAGTGTCCGCGTCTCCATTACAAACAAACAGAGAGGTGAATGTTATTCTGCCGACGCGTCCCGGACGGAGCCAGTGCGTCGTCTCCCATTGTGTGCGCACATCCCCCGCAGCGCCGCGCAGCCAGCCAACCAGCCGAGCCTCTTTCACCTCAGACCGGATTCAATTGTGATTCAAATGTCCCTGGATTTACAGCCCTGGACCCGGGCCTGCCCTCCCCTCCTCTGCTCCGATAGCTTTACCCTCCCTGACAGCGACGCTGGGCTCGGTCCCATTCCCTCCTCCGCTGCTCTCTGAACACACTCCGCTCTGCACACAGACACCGAGCAGCACAGCAGCGGCTGCAGGGGATGATGGGAAATCACGGAGCGGAGTCCAAGCAAAGACTAGACCCGGGTCACAACGCGCTGCATGCATTGCACAGAAAATGCACCAGAAAACACGTCCGGGCGCGTTTCGCTGAAAGGTGAATTATCCCCAAATCACGACTCACCCAACCATGTCTCCCTGTGTAGCGATCCCACACTAACCCGGAAGTCCTTTACTTAAATACACATTCACAGATTGTGTCATTACATCCAACAGAGGCTCCACATCTCTACATGTCTTCTGTGCTACATGAGAGAATAAGATGCAATAGTGATATAGTGTAAACTTTGTTAAAACATTACTTAGGCTCTCAGCAGTTATTCCTACATGACACATTATGAGGCTGCAGCAAGCTGCCAGTGTGAAATCTGAAGCAAACTGACTGCAGACATCAGATAAAGGTTATGAAGAAGACGTGTTCAGTTTGAAACGAATGCCTCTGACTCGGGTTATATTTGGACACACTGGCTCCTCAGTATCTTTATAGAGATCAGCAGTTTAATGTGAGTATTAGACTTTTTATGTTGGAAACATTTTTTTTAACTTTTCACATCTGGAGTTAATAAGCAGAAAGATTCAAAACATATAAAACTTGATGTTTTGTTACAGACTGAACAACCAGAGACATAAAGCAGTTTAAATGAGCCCCATCTCACCAGCTGCAAAAACGAACAAGCGTTCAGCTCCTGTGAGCAACTGTGTTATATTATTATATATTTTGACATTATTATTACTAATGCATACGTCACCTGACTTCTCCTGCAGCTGGAGGCCTGACAAAAAATGTAACTATAAGCAGCTGCACAATCATCAGTTTTTCTGGTGAGGACGAGCTGTTGTTATTTCTACGTGTGCACAAAGCGTTTATTTAGCGGTTTACTGCATAACTACATTTGTTTAGGTCTATGCTTTCTGCACATTAGTGGAAACGTTCCTTGTTTGTTTCAGCAAATTTGGACAATAAAGTTGATTCTAAACATATTTCTGACCCAAAACTCAGACAATGATGTAAAGTGGAAAATGTAACAAACACAGCTGAGATGTAAAGCCAGAAAAACAGGAGTTCGAAAGGGGAAATTATTTATTTCTTATTAGATTAATATGAAACTGACACAGAACACTGCAACTATTTTCATTATAAGATAAACTGGCCTGTAAAATCACACGGTCCAAAACCAACAGATTCACTCGACCGACACAGACAGATATTCAAACTAAAAAAGACTTAATCAATGAAACTAAGTGTTTGTGATTAATCAGACTATCGTCTGGTGCCTCAGCTCCTCTCAGACTTTATATGTAGGTCAGCAGGACAGCAGCAGCTTCGGAGCAGGACTCCAGACCAGGTTTTACAGGGTGCAGTGGGTGGAGTCTCCTCTGCCTCCTCTCTGTCTGTCAAGCTCTTGAAAGCCTCCCGGGCAGCCAGGAGGTGGGTGGAAACACAGTCCGGTCCAGCTTCAGGCTTCAGGCGAGGAAGCCGTGTGTGAGACTGGATTACCTGTGTGGGCTGAGGCTGCGTGTGCACACGGCACAAGAATGCAGACGCATGAACGAAGCATCTTCAGGTGAGGTCTGTCCTCCTCAGCAACATCCTGACTGTGCTTTTACCTCCACCTTTACTGTTTAAACCTGTTTCTCACCGTCACAGGACACTTTGTCCAAAGCAACATACATTTTATATCGTGAACACAGAGATTTGGGTTCAGTGTTTTGTTTCAGATACTTGGACACGTGGGCTTAAAGTGAACCAGCGACCTGCTCTTCCACCTGAGAGGTCCACAGGTGAAACCGGGCTGAGGAGGACGCCGCGGCACACGGGCCGTAGTGTGCTGGATTCTGTGGTTTTTCAGAGGAGATGGCTTCTTACTTGTTGTTTCTGAGAAAAGCCTAAAGAAGTAATGTCAAATCCGGCTGTTTATGTCACATATATAACTGCACCGCGTGTAAACATTAGGGCTGAAACCATTCATCAATGAACTTGATTACTAAAAAGCATCGCTTTGCATCTACGCTTTGCTAATCCACATAACTATATACATATTTCTCTGCCCTGTTCTGCACAGACCTTTATTAAAGCTGCACAACAGGTTTACTCTGTGGACGAAGAGGAGGAAGAGAGAAAAAACAGCGAGAGATGAAGAAGAGATGAAAAGACAGAAAGGGATCATTTTAAGCAGACAGGAAGCAGCAGCTCTGTTCAGTGAGTAAAACAAAACCAGCCGACCACAACAGCACCACGGCTTCAGCATCCGTCAGCATCAACGTTAGCATCTAACATAAATCATGACTCAGTTGGTATGAAGCCTGGCAAAGGTGCGGACACAGTTCTCGGCTGTAAAAGTAGAAAGGTGCGTTTGTTGTTGTTGTTCTCCAGCTGGTCAGTCTGCGAGTTTGGGTTGTAACGTCACAGTGATACGAGTACACGGCCGAAGTATTTCTTATCCGACTAATAATCTGCAGACTACTCAACACTTTAGGCCAGTAACACTCTGATTACAGTAACACTGATTTACAGCAACTATCCCGACACCTGAACGTCTCTCTTTAACCCTGAAATGTTTCATGAAACTACTCATGTATCAATCTACCATCAGGTTAGACGCTGAGCTGCGGGGTTCTTCCATGTGTTAGACGTGTTGCTGTTTTCTGAGTGTTTCTGTGTGAACAACTCGTTTCACTTTCTAAGCAGCGAGCGCTCCGTCTGCAGCTCTGGGAGCTGTTGCGATGCGACCTGCATCTCTTTGATCATTTTCTGAATTAAAAATCTTTCTTTAAAGTGAAACCCTGAGTGGAAACTCGTTTTCTCAGCGCTTTCTTTCATCCTCTAACTCCACCCGTCCTCTGAAGTGTCTCCCTCCATCTCAGAGGAGGGGAGATTAACTCCTCGCCCCAAACCTCCACCTCCACCCCACCAAAAACTCTGCTTCTGACGCCATCTGGATTATTACTGGGATTAATCAAGATTAGAGCAGCAGGCGTTTTCAGCCGCTTTCACACAGCGAGTGAAGCGCCGACGCCTCATCGTTTCCTCCGTACATTTAATTTACTCCCACGTCTTTCTGCCTCTGCGTGCGTGTTTCCAAACGTGCGACTCCGAACATCAAACGCACCTTCAAAAGGACGTGTCGGGGGACTTTGAAGCAAACTCCGAGCGGCTCCACGTGGAGAAGTTACACGCCCGTGCCGGCCGCAGCAGCGCGACATCAAACGCACCTCCAGAGGCCGTTCGTGCTGTGAGCCGGTCACAGCTGTGTGATAAAGTGTGTGACTCTGCTGAGGACACCAAGAGGTCCATCAGGCCGGGTGCTGAAGTCACAGGCTGCAACATCGAACCCGCCAACGCCAGTACACGTCATTTAGGTACGAGGAGCGTTGCCAGGTTAGAGAAATATTGTGGTCTCCATCCGTTCCACCTCCAAACAGCTCCATTTGCAGGTCCGTGTCACTTCCTCCCTTCCTGCAGCTGTTGGCTGCAGTTCAGGTCGCTCTGCTTGCAGAGACTTGAAACTTCTGTCAGTGAACATTTAATCACCTTTGTCCACTCTTTTATTTTGACTTCTAATTATGTATTTCTTTCTGTCTTTGTGCAGCTGCAACGCCTGAATTTCCTCTCCGGGGATCATTAAAGGCTCATCTTAAATCTCTTTAAGAAGATTTTCGCTGCATACTAAAATGAGCTGGCAACAAATCTAAAAAGGTGCGTTTTTAATCCTTCTAATAAAGCTTTTAGCCGCCACAAAGCTCCTCTCAGAGCACAGAGGGACGTTCAAATCACTCCAGACAGCTGCTGAAGATGCACAAAGTCACTTTGTGTATTGTCTCTCTTAAATACCAAGTAAATATTCAGAGGTAACTGAAGGAAGGTGAGCAGATCCTGCATCGTTAAATAAGTCAGCCAGTAATTACATGTATTCACAGTCTGATTCTGGGGAACCACTTACTATATTTGCATTAAAGTAATTAAATTAAGGAGTAAAATCCACTCCGCTCCTTCTTAATCACACTCAAAGAAGACTCCTCCTCCCTGATTTCAGTCCAGACCGTGAAATCTGCTTCAATTAGCCCTGTAGGCAGCGAGCTGGGGGGGGCCAAGAGGTCTGTCCTCCACCTCACCACGTGCATATCAGAGCTTCATCTCAAGGGGGAGGAAAACATCCTGCTGATGGTGAGTGTTTGTGGGAACGTCGTAATCTGCAGCGCTTTGCTGGAGTGGGCCGGGCGGGGTGAGGTGTGCTGCTCGAGGGCAGGTAGGAGAGCTCTCCGGGACTGTCGGTTAAAATCTGGCTTTAACGGACGCTGCTGAATCTCTGCTGATTCTGAGCAGGTGAATGAACATTAGTCTTTCCATTTATTAAGGTGGTCCGACGCAGATCAGAGGTGGAGCTGAAGCACAATCGGTTCTGAGGCGTCGTCTGTTGGTGGAGGAGACGTTTCCTCTGTCAGCTGAGAGGTTTAAAACACAGCGCTTCCTCCTCTCCGTCACTCTTTCTCTAAAGGTTCAGGCGTAAGCCCGACTGAGCTGCAGTGAAACACCGACACTGGACACTAACTTCTTCTTCTCACATCCAACTTTTTCTTTAAAGCTCCTTAAAGAAGGTGTTTCCTGCTATCAGAGGACATTTACATGAAGCTGAGCTTTAATCCCCAACGTCAGGCTGCTGGACTTTTTGGGAGGTTCAGTTCTGTCTGTAAACGTTTCCTGTCTGGTTTCATTCAGAGAACATCCTCACTGTGCTCACAGTCAAATGGGACCAAATAACATTTTAAAAATGCTTCCTGTAACATCTTAAATCTTAAAGCCCTGCAGGTTCTAACAGTTGAACTGACTGTAAATGCTGCATTATCGAGAAGTCTGACGACTATTTTTAATCATTCAGTCCATCAAATGTCAAGAAATTTAAAAGACCAAAGACTCGAAATTCCTCACATTTAAGAAGATGAAATCTGCATGTTTCGATCTTTACAGAACAGCCAGTCCAAAAACCTGACGCGAATCACTGGAGTGTGAATGTTTATGAATTTAGAGGAAGCCTACGTTTGGATCTGACGTGTTTTATCTCATGTTCATACAGAAAGGGTAAAAGGTTATTTTCCATTTGGCCGTGAGTTTAAGCTCTCCCCTGCTGCTAACTGTTTATCGAGCAGGTTACCGAGCGAGCTTCGACGTCCACCTTATCAGGCACAAGAAAACTCTGGCAGCACGGCCCGTCTCCCAGGAGCAAGCGTGAAGTTTGAATCAAAGTGAAGCGAATTGAACGAGCGCAGAGGCCTGCGGGCTTTAATCTGTCCACAGGTCTCTGGAGGCGTCTTATCGGGGCCTGCAGCCTGCAGAACTACCCCGCCCCCCCTCAGGACCCCGGACTCTGTGTGGACCAACACATCAGCTCCACCAGCTCCAGGGACGCCGCTCACAGGAGAAGACAGACGGGGATTAGAAATGGACGATACGCAACCACTGAATGAACTAACGGCTCTCTGAAGTCGTGTTTTCTTTGTGCGTTAGAGACGATAATTAAATGATACAACACGTGGTTTTAACTTGACCTTTAAAGTAACAAGGTGCACGTCTGGAGGGGTTTAATAGAAGAGGAGGTGGTGTTTATCTGCCGACCCTCCTGCCGCTCCTCCTCTGCATGCATCTCCGTCACATGAAATATGTAACGGCCAGCAGACAGCGCTGAAGCATGTGTGAAATCGCACGACTTCACTATTACATTCAGAGTTATTTTTTAGTCTGTAAAATAATGTTTCTTACATTTTCCCCAGAAAGCCCAGGAAGACTCTGATTATGGACTTAAATTTAAACAAAAGTG
Source organism: Lepomis gibbosus (assembly GCA_029875015.1). Classification (NCBI taxonomy): domain Eukaryota; kingdom Metazoa; phylum Chordata; class Actinopteri; order Centrarchiformes; family Centrarchidae; genus Lepomis; species Lepomis gibbosus. Next base: position 48,952 of record JAPMOB010251708.1, read on the forward strand.
CCGGTTTGTTTTTAGATTAGATTTACGCTGAAGACTCTTTTGTTTTAGCTCCTTCAGGTTATTTATTTTGTGCTCATTTTTAAAACCCCATGTTATTTATTTCATGTCTTTGCTGTCTTTTAGTAACATCTACTCCCTGTCAAACCAGCCGTCACAGCCGCCTAGTGTCCAAGGTGACGTCTTCAAGCGTCCAAAACCCACAAAAGACATTAATTTACCGTAAAACTTCTAATAGAAGTCTCTTTCACTGAGCTGGTGCAGCTGCATGTTTTGACAAACAAACGCAGGTCTCATTTTGAATGTAAAAAAACCTCTTGAAGTCCACTTGAGATTCTCCACAATTTAAACGTTCAGTTCATTTTACAGAAACAGAAATCATTCAGATTTACAAACCTGTCCCAAATACATTCAGGGTGAGTTCAGTGATTTAAGCAAATAAAAGTCTGGGCTATTAATTTAAGTTGTACGGTAATATGAAAGAAATAAAACAAAGAGAAGCAGGAGAACGTTGGATTTGTCAGCTTTCTGTCTACGTGTTAATATGCAGGTTGAAGGAAATTTGTTTACCACACGCTCACTTACTGCACAACAGGTTAAACAGAAACAAGGTGTCAGTGTGACAGTCGTGTTTAACAAACAGCCAGCGGGGAGCGCTGTAATCAAACACGGCAGGGCTGGGCGGTGTCTCCAAAACACACACACACAAATCTCATCTTCCTGCACCGTTTTTTTTTCCCTGCATCAAAGAGCGAGGGAGCGGCGGGAGGTACAGCTCCCTCTCCTCCACCTCCCCCCACACGCTGCCTCACCCCCCTGGAGACGGGAAAATGGGTCAGAGGGAGGAGGGGGGAGGAGGCTGGGAGGGGAAGGGAGGGGAGCCCCCTGCTGGTGGGAGGGGGCACACCATACACACACACACTAAAGTAGCACAAGAGTGAGCTGCAACCAGCAACAAATCACTTCCGCTTCCTTCATGCTAATGCTAAGCTAACACGCCCACAAGGCACAAGAGCACAGGGGCCGAGACAATCAGCCAATCACGTGATCAGATTCTTAAGTGAATCACGTCTTAAAGGACCACAGTTTTGATTATCTACTCATGTGAGTCGGGTTTGTGTTCGTATGTGAGTTCATTAACGAGCGTAGTGAACTACAAGTGTGAAAACTCGGCGCAGGTGAGAGCAGAGGATTTGTTCTTACCTGTGATGAGTGACGGCCGACAGGTAATCAGCGCAGAGACATGAGGAGAGAAGAAGAGAAGGAGAAGCCAATCAGAACATTTATTTATTACAGGTTAACTGATACCCTGTCAGCTGATCAACCCCTGCTTTTGACTCTTGGCATCTCGAACCTCAGAGCGCTTTGTGTCTGTACACGCTCTCAATAACCCAGCAGGTGACCTTGGAGCGTTTTATGCAAATGAGGTGCTGCAGGTGTGCGGGAGGAGGTGAAAATGGAGAGACCCAACGAGAGGAGACGAGGAAAGGAATGAACAGGTGCCAAGAGGACAAAAAAAATATTGATTATTCTTTAAAATCTGATTTACAGATCTGTTGCTTAGTCAAAAAAAAGGCCAATCTCCACGTCAGAGAGCGAAGGTGACGTCCTTAAATGTCCAAAACACAAAAGATATCCAATGTTAGCAAAGAGAGGAGATCTATAATGAACACTTAGCTTTAAAAAAGACACACAAAGCAATTAATAGAGACAATAATCAGCAGATTGATCAATAATTAAAGCGTCTGACGGACTGAACTTCACAGCGCTGATAATAATCTGCTGATTTTTTTTTTATCTCTGCTGCGGCGCAGATGGAGGTCAGCTCATTATGGATTCATGACAACAAGAGAAACATCACAACAACAACAACACACACCTTTAAGTGTGTAAGTAGGAGGCAGCTGATGCCCAAAATCCCACGAGAGGCCAGACTGAATGCAACCTAGCACACACACAGTATTTAATCCCTGGCTACAATAGGAACCAGATGCTCAGCTGCAGACGGAGCTGAGCTAACGCTGCGATTGGTCCGCGGCCAGGAAATGCAGAGGCGGGAGGAGGTCCGAGGAAATGAGTGCGCGAGGAAGACGAAGAGGTGTGGAGGGACAGCTGGGAGCTGAGTGATAACGCCACTTAGACAAATCCCACAACAGGAGGAGGAATCAGAGCAGGTGAAAGCTCACATGCAAATCCACCAGGACCGGGAAACGTTAAATAACAAATTAAAAGGTTTATATGCACAAGAAGAAATCACGCAATGCAAAATAAATTTAGAAGAAATAAATGTGCAATATCAAAAAAAGGTAACAAAACAAGCTGCTGCATTTTATTCTGTTATATTCTGAAGGGTCTGCTGCCACCTGGATTTAGTGTTTCCCTCTATATAAATAAATTTCTGACATTTTATACACTAAACCACTAATCAATAGTGAAACTAAAAGCCTGGCTGTGTTCACTAATCAATAAATAAAGAGTAAAAGTGACTGTGCTGGTTAAACTGTAATTAGTTTGTATGTAAAGATCCAGAGTTCACCAAGAAAATCAGTAACAATCAACATATTCTCTTATTTTGAAACTGGTGCACACACACGCACACACACACGCATCATAAACGACATACAAATATGAGATTAAAATGTTTTTAAGTCACATGGTCACAGTTTGCTGTCAAACCTCAGCAGAGATGTTCAGGATCAATCACAATGTCACACAGGAAGGGAGTGTGTGTGTGTCTGTGTGTGTGTGTGTGGGGG
>JAPMOB010251710.1:9720-21493 GCA_029875015.1 Lepomis gibbosus
AAACACACACACACACACACACACACACACACACACACACTCACACACACACACACGAAGAAAGACATTATTAGCATGTGAAAACGAAAGGGCAATTAAGATGAGGAGAGTTTACTGGCTTGTGGTGTGGTGGCCTCTCTTCTTTTCTTTTCAGCCTCGCTTTATTTAGGGCCACCATCTCCAAGTCAAGGCCAACACGATCAATACACACACACGGTAACACATACACACACATGCACAGAAACACGTTGTTTATGGCAGTGTTTGTGCCAGATATAAGCAGCTGATATATTGCTGCCCCAGGCTCTCTCTCTCTCTCTCTCTCTCTCTGGTGTCAACGGTTGACAGAAATGTGTGTTTGTATTTTTAATCCTTTCTGTTTACAGATGAGAATCTGTGTTTATGATTATGTTAATCCAGCCGCACACACACACACACACACACACACACACACACACACACACACACACACACACACACACACACACACACACAGAGTTGTGCCCGTGTTCATGGTTGCTTTTTATTTGTGGGATCACATAGTTTTTTTCTTTGATGTCATATTTGTGTGTGTGTTCCTTAGGGTCTGCCTACATCTGTTCGTGACAGTGTGTTTGTTTATAACTGGTGCGTGTGTGGGAGAGCATGTGTGTGTGAGAATGTGTACACATACCGTATCATCTCAGCGTGTGTCCCAGCGCGTCTATGGTGTCAAGAAGTGACAACACGTGTGTGTGTGTGTGTGTGTGTGTCTAAGAGAAGGTGCTGGTTCCCACAGCTCAGATCTAATTCAGCTGTAACTCAATCTCCGTGTGAGTGCTGCTCCTCCAGTGCTCTCCTCTCCCTCTGGAGTGTGTGTATGGGTGTATATATATGTGTGTGTGTGTGTGTGTGTGTGTGTGTGTGTGTGTACGTGTGGCGGGGAGACATTTCCCCTCTCAGACCCCTTAGTATCAGTTTACTGTGTCAACGCCAGGAGTTTGACGGCAGCAGCAGCCATGTCCACACACACACACATACAAGTGAACACCCTATATCTACCATTCAGACATCTCAGAGGTTATAGGACACTGGTGATGTGTGCATGTTTGTGTGTGTATATACAGACCTATGTGTGTATGTGACGTGAGGCATGTCTGTCCAACAAACCGAGAGCAAAGGACAGATGAAGAGGTGTTAAACTGACATTTTGTCAGATGAGATGTCTTGTTAGCAACAATCCCTCATGAATAAGCCCTGTTGTCCACTCATTTGCCTGTGTATTATTATTGCTATTGTTTGTGTATTTTTTAATATTAATAATAAAATAATGAAAGACTTTAAAATTATATTTTTTTTAGAAAATACTGTGGTGTACTTGATCTTATTTCATTTCTCATCACAGTTTGCTGTGTTAGCAGGGATATAGTCCTGCATTAAAACAGCCCCGTTTAGAGGCTTGCTAGACAGTTTGTAATACTCACAGACAGGATCATACAATTTCATAATTGACACAATGATCACATTAAAGTAGTGCAGTAGTGTTTTTTCACTAAACGATGAGCGCAAGTTTAGCTTATGCACCAATGTGTGGTACCCAACAACAGAGAGAGTGTAAAGTTTCCCTTGGCCTGCTGTGGCTACTGAGGAAAGAAAGTAAGGAGGCCAGGAGGGAGGGAGTGAAGGATGGAGGGGTCTGCTTCAGACAGAAAACAAATCCAAACAGATGTGAGCGAGTGCGGGAGTGCTGTGTGTCTGTGTTTGTGTGCATTTGGAGGACAAAAAAACCAAACCAAAAAACATCTTAAGAGATCAGGCAGGCCAGGAGGCGTGTTTGAGAGCAGCTGAGAGCATGTAGGATTGTTTGTGTTAAAAAAAAAGTGTGTGTGTGTGTGTGCTCCACTGTTCATGCAAATGCTGGTCCCGTGTGAGTTTTAACATTCAAGTGTTTATACAGTCACTGGTGTGCGTTCAGTACTTTGTTACCGTTGTATTCATGCAAGTGTGTGTGTGTGTGTGTGTGTGCATTGTGTAGTGATTGAATAGCATGCGGTAGACCAGGCACGAGGAATGCGTATTAACCTTGTGTGTGTGTGTGAGTGTACGTGTGTGCTCTCAGCCCTAGAAGCTGGGATGCAACTGTGGCCAAAGGTGTTGCAGATCTTGTTAACAACTCACCCGTCCTCTCCACCTCCCTACGCACATGCACACACACACCATTTCATTTGTTACATAAAAGACGATGTCTCTCGGTCCCAAACACAACAAAATGTCTGACACGTTTGCGCACACACAGACCAGTGAACTGTGACAGCAAACATTCAGACTTTTTTCTTTGCTGGCCTTGTTTCACTTCACTTTCATTCCCGGATGAAGCTTGTTGGCTACAGAGTTGTTCTCAATAGTAGTGTTACTGGAGTTTTTGCTAATAATTAAAATAAAAGGACAATGTAATCTGGTACTAATTATCTGGAAAATCTGAATGTCCTCGAAAGCAAAGTTCCATTTAAACTCAAGCAGATATTCATTAATTATTGGAAACTCTGTTTTTCATTTCAAAGATTGAATTGTATGCTTGCCTGTTTCCAAGTTTGACATTTTTGCATTTCACATTTGACCTAACCTGCATTCATTAAAAGACTAAAAGACTGGAATTAATTGATTGTCAGTGTGCCTATTAAAAAAGTCTCTTTCCCCTCTACAATTGGAACCAAATTCCACAGTTCTTTCCAGGACACTTCTAAGAAATTAGTAGAAAATTATTAAAAATGTTGAAACTGACGACACTTATGTTAGCTAATATTACCAATGTGAAAAAGATGTGCTCTTGTTACATTTTAACATGCCACATGGTTATGCATATATCCTGAGATACACTCTAGTCTGTCCACTGGCCAGCTTCAAACTAGGGCTGAGAGTATGTGTGTGTATGTGTGCGTGTGTGTAAAGACTTTATTTGCAGTAGTTACTGTAGCACCCAACAATGACAAGAGCCAAGATGTCTGCTTGATTGGTTTTTAAGAGACCCACCCAAGAGACTGTTGTCCAGCCCTATTGGCTCCCAATTGTGTGTGTGTGTGTGTGTGTGTGTGTGTGTGTCCCCTGGGTCACCAAGCCCTTCATTCAGGTCAATGTTATCCTGCATGGCACTGCTTCCTGCTGCAGTTGCTCACCACTGAGTAGCAGCCACTCAATGCAGAGTTGATTATTGAACAGAACAATCAGAGACATGAAAAGCCTACAACATGCACACACACACACACACATACACACACATACAAGCACGAGTAAAAAATAATCTGAAGCCTTTGCAACTGCTCTTTTCCTCTGAGTAAGAACAGGAACCACAAAGACTTTATTTCTTACACACAAATGTATAAACACATACACCTACGTTTTGAACAGGAGAAATGTCTTGGGTTACGTCTGTAACACTTGTTCCCTGAGGAGGGAACAAGATACTGCGTTGTGAAATGACTCTATGAGGAAGCTCCTTGAGCACGCCTGCCTCTGAAGTATGAATGAAACTAATCCAATCTTAATTGGCGTCGTGCCGTGGCGTATCATGTGAAGGCATACCCGGAAGCATAAAAGGATGCCGGCACACACATACAACAGCCTCGTGATGAAGCAAGTTGCTCCGGAGCATCAAGGGGCGTGGCAAGGTGACGCAGTGTCTCGTTCCCTCATCAGGGAACAAGGGTTACAGTCGTGACCCGAGACTTTCCCTTTCGCAGGGAACTCAACACTGCGTCGTGAAATGATTCTATGGGGAACGAATACCCACTAGGACGTGCCCCGAAGACCTCCCCAGGGTGAAACTGAGCCTAGGGCCCAGTCAGGATGCGAGCACCCGTTGGCCAGGCGTACTAGGGAGGTGCAGACTGTAAAACCTGGTAAAGGTGTGCGGGGTAGCCCAACCGGCCGCCTCACAGATCTCCTGGAGGGGCACTCGCACGTGGAGGGCCCTAGAGGATGCCATGCCCCTAGTATAGTGTTCTTCCTCTGCAGACACATGAGGTGGAGGATGAAACACCTGCAGGACAGGGGACCATGCCACGCTCGAAGGCACCTTAGGCACATAGCCAGACCTCGGATGCAAGACGGCCTTAACTCCACCGGGGGCAAATTCCAAGCAGTCTGGCATCCTTCTTTGGAACTATAAAGTACCAGCTGTAGAACCCGGACTCCCGGTCTGTCAGGGGAACATATTTTATGCTCATGCTCGTGAGCCTGGCCATCCCCTCCAAAAATGGCCCTGCGAGAGTGCAGCACTCTGAGAGGAAGTCTGTCACAGTGTTCACAGGCAGCTCCCTCGAGAGCCGCCTGTCCGTGCTGTGCTCCTAAACAATGCACACACCCGTGATGTATCTAGGGCAGGGGTACACACACTGTTGTTTCGCTGAAGATCGAAAGCTGTTGTATGTGTGTGCCGGCGCCCTTTAATGCTTCCGGGTATGCCGTCACATGATACGCCACGGCACGACACCAATTAAGATTGGATTAGTTTCATTTATAATTCAGAGGCAGGCGTGCTTGATGAGCTTCCCCATAGAGTCGTTTCACGACGCAGTGCTGAGTTCCCTGCAAAAGGGAAATAATAGAAAGAAGGGCTTAGAAACATTAAATATAATTAATTAATTTAATATAATTAAATTAATTTATACATTGCACAGTATAGAAAAAAACTCAGCTACAGTATGAAGAATCTTCAGCATTTAGATTCAATGGTGAAACTTCATCATTCTTCATTTTTCATGTTCTTCTGAACATAAAAGGTGGAGGCTGGTCACAATAAACAGAAACTGAAATGACAGTGTTTTGACAGCTGCCCACAAATGATACAGGTTTAAATTCAGGACGGCAAGATGATTAGATTAGAAGTTGTAGCAGAATCTGATTGGTTGCAGAGAATATGGAAACACCCACAGTCTGCTGCAAAAAAGTATGATAAGAAAGGAAACATGTTAAAATATTAAATGAATTCCTGACTGAACATCAGCTAAGGTTCTTCTGTCAAACAGAAAAGTCACAGCTGCGTTTTTAAATACAACTATACCTCCCATTAGGTCCTGAAAGTGTGCTTATGGCAAAGACTCATTTGAGGAGTAGTTGTTTAACGCTAAATAATGGTTGGTGCAATCTTATTATAGTAGCTCTGTCCATCAAAACAGTACAAACACTCTCAAACCCATACACTCCAAAACAGTATATACAAAATGTGATCTGTTGGCTCAGTGTAATGGAACAGGTGTTTGCTTACACATTTCCAGAGAAAACGCTCATGATCGAATCACAATCTTTGCTTTTAAAAAACAAATCTGGCCACTTTTAATGGTACATATTCTGGAAAACACTCTTACTCACACTCTGTAACTTCACTTGTTTCAGACTGCCAGACAATTACATTGACAGGAGGAAGATTTATGTTGTAAAGTGAAATCAAAAGCCACATGTAATGCAATTACTTGTTTTTTCCCCCTGAGAGCGACAGAGGAGACAGAAAACATAACAAGGTTTGTACCGAACACTGAGTCACTCGTTTAAAAGTCAACTTGTTTCTCTTCTGAAGGCCCGCCGGCTCCTTTCCCAGTGTCTGCGCCATGCCAGCTGTCCTCACACACACACAAACAAAAGTAAACACTATATTGCGTACACACGTGCGTATGCACACATGCACCAATGGCAGTCACACACACATACATACACACGTACAGTTGCATGTTGAGGAGCTCCTGTTTTCCCACCAGTTCGAGCTTGTGGGAAAATCCTTGCAGGTCAGTAATTGATTCCGCCCTGCCAGCTCCATTAGTTTGCAGCACAGTCTCACACACAAAAACACAAAACACACACACACACACACACACACACACAGATAATACACACTCAGGGCAAGATAAAGGCTGCCCAGATGTGCTCTCCTACTTTTCGTCATGCTGCTTCTCCCTTTTTTATTAAACTTTCTTGTTTTTTCTCACTCTTGCCACTCTTTTTTTCTGGTTATGTCCTTTTTTTTACACATTTTTATTTAAAATGGCAGTTAGTTCATTTGTAAGACTGATACACAAACAATATATTTTTTATCCCTTCCAACCAAGCTGCCCATGCTCCTCCTCTCTTCCCAAGAAGAAAGTCAAGTGAAGTCAGTTCTTTATATACTGTATCTTCACTTCACAATTTCAAATTTGAATGAGAAAGCACACACACACACACACACACACACACAATCCTCAGAAAAGAGCAACAGCAAAAATAAATAAAGACAAATTGAGAGGGTAGACTAAACTGAATGAAAAGTGATAGAGTGCAAAAAAAGTATGAACTACAGTACTACTCCCTAATTTCTTTCTTCCCACTTCCCCCCATAATCAGAGTGACAGTGTGTGTTGGTTTTCTACCATTCTACCACCTGCTACACACACATGCACTTCGACCTTCACTCACTTTCCCAACAAGCTCGACACAAGCACCAGCACACAGCATGTGCATGAAGTACTGACAAAAACATACTCAGGACACAGCATGTACTGGAAGTGGATACACCCACATGCTTTTTCAGCACACAGACACACAGTCTCACACACAAACTGACATAGACACAGAAACAACAACACACACCAAGACACACACAATTGCCACTTTTTCTTATCGTCGCCGTTTCAACCCCTCCCTTTTATTATCACACAGCCTGAGGCTAGGCAGCATCCAGTCTGGCTTCCATTCAGCACTTCCTATCCCCGATGAACAGCCATTTACCATTCAGCTCACCGTTATCAATTACCATCATTACCACAACTCGTCCACTTCAAAGGCCTCATTAAAGCCGTCTCATCAGGGAGGACTTTCACATGGGATAAAGATTTTATTTTGATGTTTTAATGTAGCCCACAAAAACAGCAAACAACAAAGATAACTGTTTTAACCCTGGCATTAATTTTCATTCCAAAATGAGTTATCTGCCGTTTGAAACGTGTGACGCCCTGGTCTTGTAAGGAGATTACTTACTTGAGAGGAAAGAGACTTTAAAGTTAAATTAACTGTAATATGGTGCACAGCTGACACAAGATATCTTATTTTCTATTCACTTTAAAAAACGCATTAACTCTTATTTCTCTGTGCGTTATGTTGAGTTCCCAGTAGTGTTATAGGGCTGGGTATTTAACCTCAGTCTAAATCTCTGTACTTTATTGGTATCAAAATGTGTCAAAAACTGTCACGTACCAAAAGATGGCATCAGTTGGCTGGTCAGACGTGCAGTCTCATTTAATTACTCTTTGATCAAAAAGCTCTTGATTTAAATCACGATTTTGACAATTTTAGTGTTTTATTTAGGCAACGCTGTTGTCCGAGTGCTTCTGTTGAGACAACATTTTACAGCTGAGAACTTATACTTTGATAATTTGATAAACTGAAAAACAGTTTTTGAAGAAAAAGCTGTTTTGTGTGACCAAAGAAATTCACGATATCCCGATATGAGTCTGCAGCAACTGGTCATTTAAAGCTCATGGACAGCAAAATGCCTCATCAAACATAATACAATGTCCAAAAAATGTCCCAGATTGAGAATTAAAAGTAACAAATATTAATGTTACATTACATTAATATTTGTTACAATTATTGCTACATCATAGGTGACGTATAGTTTTCTTTGTTGAAGTGCTCTTTTCCTAGTTAATTTTTACATTTATATTAAAGAAAATGCAACTAACATTATAGAATAATAATGCAAAGTGGTTTTGTTACATTTTCCAGTGATTTACTACGCAGATAAACTTCTCTTTTATTTTAAATTACAATGAAACAGTGGTGTGTGTGTGTGCCTGCGTGTGTGTTTGGTTTTGGGCACTGGGGTGTGATAATGTGGTCACTCCTCTGCATGTGACTGTTGTACATATATCAGTTTAGACATGTGAACATACACAGTCGCTGTCCGTGTGTGTGTGACTGTGTCTGACAAGGGTGTGTGTATGATGTTTAGGGAGGGTGGGTAATTATGTCAATTATCCTGCTGTCAGGGCAAGGTTACACACACACACACATGCGCACACATAGGCCTGCCTGCGCTCTCCATTTGTTAGCTGTGAAATATTAATCACAGTCAGCTGCCAACCTGACAAGGAAAGGATGCAGAGCACGAAATTGTTTACACCACACACACACACACATGTATAGTAACAGTAACAGGTTCTTCACCACACACACACACACACACACACACACACCTTCCATTCCTTATAAGTCTCAACTCCTCTCGCCTGGGCATCTGTGAGTCTGTGGACCCCAGCTGTGTAAGGGATTATAACAATTGAAGGATGATCCTCGAGGGCAGTGTGTTCAGTGACCCGCTATAACTAGCCTAATGAGAGTAAAGACAATATAATATAAGACAATATTTATTTCTTCACTGTAGCCTAACACCATCATACCCTGTCAAATCTAAAATCAGCTGTGCTCTCAAGGCGGGGCTATGTTTTCACACTCTGAGGGACCACATTCTTTATGCTTATATAGATACAACCAGTCAAAACTTGTAATTGTTTTAATCATGACAGACTTTTTGCATGTTTTTTTTCTTAAAAGCACAAATCGCATAGTCTTTACATTACTGCTGGCCATCTTATAAAGGCATATCATGGGACTTTAAAGTCATGAAGGCTTTCTTCCTGTCTTGCCGGAGGCCACTGGATACAGTTCATGCCGGCATTAAAAAACAAACTTGCAGAGACTTGAAAGACACTTGAGATGAGTAATCCATCGCTACGATCATCTAGTCTGCTCTAATTAGTGTTTTATTTAAATAAAACTGTTTTGTTAAAATACTGCAATCAGGCATAGTTGTGCTGTAATAACACAGTTTGGTGTTCAAGTCCTTGTGGCAAAGTCAGCCCAGTATTCCCAGGAATAACGTTAATATTTGACAACACCTCAAGATGTCCACTGCTAATGTTCAGTGGCAATGTCAGACAAACTTAAGCAATGTGTAAGGTAAAGGTGTGAAGGTCACGGTAGTGGATGGGTGTGGAGCAAGTGCTACTCTTGTTTACCATCACAACTTGCAATTAATGTTAGTTTAGTGTGACCACCATCTTTCCCTAGCTTGCCCAAACTATTTTGTCTTACCTTAAGCATATCTTAACTACAGTTGTTTCTTGTGTTTTATCTTTCCCTATCATTATCCATCACTAGTAGTCTTTTGCAAACACTGATGAATGGAAGAAAGACTTTTAAAAACACAGACACTTAACATTAAAATTGTTTGCCATTAAACATCATTGAGAGATTTTGCAGAATCATCCAATATCAAAGTTCTTCTATAAGGTTGACAGAGCTCCAACATCCTAGATTAATGTTGGTTGCTGAAAGGTGATGCAGTCACTGGTCTTGTTGACTCAAAGTCAAACTAAAAAGCCAAACAGCAAGCAAACGTGGACATAGACGACATGAATAGTTTGTTACATTTAAGAGTTTGCAGGTTTCTACTACAAGTTTGAAACTGAAATAGTGCTGACCTGAACTGAAACCTGTAGCTTACTGTAAGTTAGGAAAAATTTGTCACAACCTACACTATGATTTGGACAATGGTTTGCAGTAATGTTCACAATTTGTCGTTAAAGGACTAAAACATGAAACACACTGTTAAGTTCCCTTGAAGTGGTGTGGAGCTACCCTAGGTGACCAGCTCTCCTTCACCTAAAAAAAAAACAAACAAACAAAAAAAAACTCAGACTACGTGAAGACATATGGAGACCTGACTGCAGAGGGCTGTGGCATATATTGTACCTCCACATGCCCCATTTCACAGTGTGTGACATGGGAACAACCGGGGCTGTTCTTAATCACGGGCCTAACCACTGGCTGCTCATCCGGGGAAGGGGGGTTCTGGATACTTAGCATTCCAGCAGTGACTGAGGACTGTGAGAACCAAAAGACACGGGCAGAAATATTCTTAGGTCTTAAAAAGCTAGAAGAAAACTGATGCAGCTCTTGTGTGTGTGATGCATGAAAATGTGATATTTACGTGTTTGCCTTAACATTTACATAGAAGCAAGTGTATAATTGACTGTTTTTATGTAGTACTGTGGCTATGGTTTGTGTGTACTCATACAACTGGCTACTATGAATGTGTTCATGTGTGTCCAGTCACTAAAGCTACGTTCACACTGCAGGCCTTAATGCTCAATTCCAGCTTATCGCTCAGATCTGATTTTTTTGTTTGACTGTTCACATTATTAAATGTGGCTGATATCAGACTATTTTTAAGTTGATATCAGGTGGAAGAAAGTGAATTTGTGAGCAAATGATAATGAGGACGAATACATTTCAACATTTCTTTATCGTTTTATTATCACACAATGCTGTTTACATAGATAATGGTGGCAGGTCCACTCAAAATACTAAAAAAAGTAAACAAAATTGCAGGCCTACCTTTTCTAGCTGGAGACAGTCAACTTTGTCGGCTGAAATGAGTTGTCGCTGGCAGATTTTATAACATTAAGTGCATTTAGTCAGTGGCTGACTTTTTAATTTTTCTTATCTGGTTATTCACTAACAGGACCGCGCCAAGTTAGAGATTGTATATGTGATCATGTTGCAAGGAGGGGTCGAGGGGATGTCGCGGATGTAACTGAGGTATTCGTGGGAGGACCATCGGCCGAGGATTTTTATCGTGTGGTCTGGAATGCCTTGGCTGGAAGCGGAGGAAGCAGCTCCGATGTGGAAGGAGTGTCCGGAGTAAAGCTCTGGAGAAATGCCAGACTTGGAGAGGACTAAACGGAGATGGTGGTGGAACCAGAATCGTGTGGTGACTGCGCCTGATTCGGTGGTGAACAGCGGGTTTTGCGGGGAGGCGTGGAAGTGTAGTCTGCGGTTGATGTAGTTTAGGATCGGTTCGAATGGGCTAAGGTAGGAGTGTAAGCGGAAAATGAATATGGGATGAGAAGGGCCGAACTGGTCTGTTTTGCTCCGTTTGAGAATGAACCTGAGTGAGTCTGCGGAGTGAACGGCAATGTCGGATAGGCTTGCATGCCGGGAAGGGTCGTAGGCAGAGGTGAATTCTGAGCATCGTAGGAAGCCGAAGAAAGCAAGTTGGAACATTGCATCAAGGGTAGAGTCGATTAATGCAGGGGGCAGGGGGGTGTGGAGGTCTCAAGTCAGAGGCAATCGTTTAAGGGTGTTACGAGGTTCAGTTTTCTTCAAGCCTTTTATCAGCATGTGGATGTGGGGGTGGGAGATAGAAGGAGCTGGAGCTCCTGAGAGGAGTACCGAGTGAGTGTAGGAAATGTAACTGGTTAGGGATACGGTGTCTAGAGAGGGGAACTGCATACCATACGAGGTATGGAAGGTTTTGAAACTGCACCATCCTGAATAGTATGATAAGAGTGTTTTGGGGGAGTGTTTTCTCTAAGTGGAGAAGCTGGGGATTCAGTCGAAGATCGTGGCTGAAAACTGAGGGACCGTGTTGGATGGGAGTCAGAGTTCGTCGCAGAGCTTTTGAATTTCTGGAAGGAGAAACGAGAGAGAGTCAGCAATGGAGTTTTGTGAGCCCGGGATGTGGGCAGCGCGGATGATGAATTGGTGCTGGGCTGAAACCAGGATTAGTCTGCGGATGAATTTCATGATGTCGAGAGATTGGGAACGGCCTTTGTTTATGATGTTGACTGTGGATTGGTTGTCAGAATGTATGAGGATGACTTTTTGGGACCACTCATGCCCCAAAAGAATGGCTGCGACCACGATCGGGTACAGTTCGAAGAGGGCTGAAGAGGGGGAGAGGGAAAATACCTCCGGTGGCCAC
>JAPMOB010251711.1:0-19462 GCA_029875015.1 Lepomis gibbosus
CCCCCTGAGATTATTGTTGGAGCAGCTGATGACAGCGTACAGCAAGTGTGTTTTAGATCATTTGCAGGTGAAAACATGTTTAGCCATCTGCTATAACTGGACTGAAATTTATTGAAAGGTTTACCTTCCTAAAAGCTTTGGGTTTCTGACGCTTAAAATGAACCAGTCTGCTTGCTTGGTGAATTCCAAAATAATGTTACTTCTAACCAGTGCTCAAATATTAGATTAGTTGTAAATCAGTGAGTCATTAATAAGATAACATTGAACGTTAAGTCTTCTGTAATGAGCCTTTATGGGCATGTACGGACGTCTGTCACTGTAATTAAAATGTGATATAGGCCTATAAGAGAACAGACTGACCTTGTCTTTAACCTGGGTGTAAAGTATCATAATGAATGAAAAATTCTAGTCTTTAAAAAATTGTCAAGAAGCAGAACCAACATTCAGAAATACGGGCGAAAAACGTGACAAAGCAGCAATAAAAACATCAGCGTAATCTATTATTATCTGTCTTATCCCTCTACTACAGGTGACACTGTACAAAGCAGGTAAACAGACGTCGTGTGCTACACTTAGTTTAAACTGAAATCCAGATATTTAAAGCTTCCAGTCTCCAGCTTTCTTTACGACGTGAGAATTTTGCTTTCATCGATCCTCGATCAGGCAAGCGGATTAAAGATTTACTTCTGACCAACGTTTTTAAACCAAATCATAGGGTGCTGATTAATCCAAAAAATAACTAATATAAATCGTCAAAACCTGAATTTGCACAACAATTATTGTGCCACTACATTTTTAAGTAAATGCCATTTTGTTATTTGATGAGACACTCTTCTTAACATTTAATTAATAAGGTCTCACCTGTGCACCGGCGCTCCGTTCACGGTTAGCCTCAGATTATAAACGTGAATCCGCCTTACCTCTAAAGTAAATAAACCGCTTGGAGAGCCGCCTGCTGTCGCTTAAAGCCCCCTAGGAGAGATTCCTTGGACATGGACCCACACCGGGACCAGGACCGGCCGGTAGTTGGAGGATGCAGCGGGTAGTTCGGGTGAACTCCCTGTGGAGGAGCCGGAGCTGCAGCGGCTGTTTGCTGTTGTGCTGTTTAGCGGAGTGTTGCGTTCACTGCCCTCGCAGTTTATTTCTACGCCCACCACTCCCCCCCTCGTAAGGAGATTTTCCTCGACCTGGTCCCGCGTCACCAACCTAGAACCAGCTGGAGCTCCGGGCCTCATCTCCCCTCCCCTCCCCTCCTCTCCTCCCTGAACTGAACCTACCCCTCTTTGGCTGGAGGGATGTATGGAAGGCCATTACTGCCAGGAAAATAAAAATAGATATATATGTCCTTGGAAAGTCTAAAAAAATAAACAAAGCCGACTCATTCCACTTTAAAACTTTATAGGTTACTGAGTCAAAATATTTATTTAGTAAGTAATATTTTTAACTTACTCAAAAGTAATTTTGACTCTTTTAATCAAAATTATTGATATTAGGTTCATTTTACAGTCCACCTTGTGAGATACCATCACAAGATATGTCTTTTAACGCTGATATAACGAGAAGGTAGGACATATACAGTGAAACTTATTTTAAACTACCTCAAAATTTTGACTTTGTAGGTCAATGAGGTACTACATGAAAATCATTGCTTTTTAAGTCAGAATTAGGATATTATGATGTTATGAAAATTTTGATTTAGTATCTCATAATTTAAAAGTGATTATAAAGTGATATATATATAATATACAAAATAATTGTGCCTTAGCATGTCATAATTTTAAATAAAAACATTAAAAGTTTGAGTAGTACCTCATCATTTTGATTTATTATTTCATTTAGTGCCTTGCCGGTATATTTCTATTATTATATTCTATTTCTATTATGAATAATCCTTTTTTTCCTGTAAAAGTGAATACCGTACTGCTCTGCAGCCTGGTAAAATTAAAAACAGGCATTTGTATATATTTATGATTTTTTTTTTAAAATTGAGACATTTTTGTCTCCATTTCTCTTTTCTCTTTCTGCTAGTCCACCAAGAAACCCATTCTGTCCATTTTTAAGAGCGATAAAAACAACTATAATTGTTTACAGCATTTAACAACTAAAGTTCCCAGAAGGCTTTGACACGGTCATGTGTTGTTTTTAAAGCTGCTAAATAAACTGTTCTTTAACTTTAGTATATGGAAGTCCAAAGCGACCAATATTAAATAAATATTATAAAATAAATGATCATATTTTAAGTAAAATACATTTGATCCTAGGGCTGGAAGATATGGCCAAAAATGTTATCATGAAAAATATTGATATCGATAATCATCACGATAAGTACCAAATCATTATTTCTTTTAAGTTTAATGGCTGATTTTGCCAAACAGTGGATCACTTTACAAATCTGAGGCCGAACATTCAAAACAATTGTGATAAAATCTTTGTCAACAAATATGCATGAGTAAAATTAAGTAATAGCTTTTTTCAGTCCTTTTTCCTCTACAAAATAAACATCCTAATAATTTTTGTTATTGTTTTATTGTCCAGCCCTAATTGATCCAGTAATGATTCAATTGGTTAATAAAACCATACTCATTATTGTGAATTGTTATTTCATTGTTTTTGCTGTCAGGGTAACAAAAATTGTATTGGAATTCATTGGAATTATTGGTATTGTGGTTCAAATATTGATTTTTCTGACCGGTTTTTGGTTATTTATTCTGTTTCTGAATTTGCAGCTTTTAAATAGTCCATTGTGGTGGGACTGTTTTCTCAGCTGTGTTTCCAAGATAAGAATGAACCCCAGATTATTATTTCAAGATGCCTTTTTTTCCACAATGGCATTTTAATTAGAAAATGTTTCAGACTCCAACAAACTGGCCAACACCTTCTCACTCCCAACTCGTCACATATGAACGCTTGCTCAAGACCCTTTGACGTTGCTTTTTAAAGTCCTGGGTAGCCTTTAGTATTTTGATATGTAGCGCTCCACGGTCAAGTTAGCAATAATAAATATGCAATGTCCTTTAAACTTTCAGAATAAAACTAGTCGTTCACGTTATAAAACATCGTAATTTGGTTTAGGAAAACATCATGGTTTAGGTTAAAATAACAATGTTACTTTTGAGACTGAACTTACATAAGTTAACTAACATTGCGTTGCATACGTAAAATATGGGAGTTAAATAAAAAAAAACTAAATGCTGACTTTTTTTTGACATGAGAAACGAACACTGATCTCCTGGGTCAAAGTCTGGTTGTTAGCCCACCGTCCATCACAACAGCCTCCTTACTCAGACGTTTGTAAACGTCATACACCTATCATACACCGACCTTTACCGTTCGGAAATGACATGGCTTCCCCCACTGAACTATGACGCTTAGAGGCTCCCCAGTGTGTTTCAAACTGATGCTGATGGGTCTTGACCATGCGTCTGTATTTGACGACTTGGGAGTGAGAACATGTTGTAATCGTAAATGAACGTCATATAGTCCTTCCATTAGGTTTAGAAACTTTTAATGGTCCAGCAGCTCAGAAACATAAAAAACGTAATAATGAAAATCATACACCATGTATTTGTTTCAGGATGAAGCCCTACATGCTGTGAAGATTTTGAGGAAAACCTGGGTCCTGCAGCAGCGCTGTCAGCCTTGCATGACGTGTGAAAGAGCAGTCACCTCAGATCAGTATTAGCTTCACCCCACAGAGACGAAAATAATCAGATTATTCTCAGGAGCAGCTTGTTTAGCACTGGAAAGCCTCAAGTGTATGTTGCTCTGCTCGTTTACTGTCTCCTCGCTGATGTTGAACCAATGAGAACAGCATGACTGCTCGGCGGCCCGGAGCTACAACGCATGACTCAAATTAGCTCGAATGCATCCTTCTATGAATGATTCATCAAACAGATCCGATCCTCGGATGCAGCCATGGAGGCCTAATTAAAGCTGATGTGAAGGAGTAGTGAGCAGTGGTGTGTGTTTAAAAACATTTTTCTACCAGCTGAAACATAAACATGTCTGTTCTGCAGGAGCTAAATGTTTTTAAAAAGCTGTGTTACATCAGTTACCATAAGTTCACAGATGGGCTGACAGACTTTGGACAACATGATTGTTTCCACTCACACAGAAACAAAGCAGATTAACAGACAAATGCAGACAAAAGCCTGAAATACATGGGGTGGACAAAATAATAGAAACACAGTGGAGCGCGACTCAGGTAAATTGCAGGGTTGTGTTTAAGTAGAGACTTGAGCCAGCACATCCTCAACACAAAAATAACCGTATAGGTTGGTTAATATACAGTTTATTATTTATTTAAAGCCCCCTCCAGTGTATTTTGACATTTCTATGATATTTCATATTTTTCTGAGTCACTTCCTTACAATGTCGATTATCCACATAGTTCGCCAAAAAAATTTTGACAAATAGCTTAATTTTGTGCTCAAAGTTGTAAAAATTGCTTAGCTGTTAAAACGGGTGGTGACGTATGACTATAGCAAATTCCATAAGTCATACGTCATTCTCCAAGCTTGCGCAGGCGCACTGTCACACCTCGTTAAAAAACTGTCATCAAACCGATAAACATCGTTGTGAGCTAGGTAACCAATTTATCATGTCATTTACAAAAATGCGTCGCACTTTCACCTGCCACCGTCTTATAGTCTGCAACATGCATTTTACTGATGGCCAATTTACCATTGCATTGGCGGAGACCCCCGCCCCCCCCAAAACCACCGCGGTAAAGTAAGTGCACCATAAAACGTAGCGGGAGTTATCGTGTGCAGTGCGTGACAGGACCATCGACTGTGTGATTGATAACAGCTGATACGCGCACATTAGTTCCTATCATGGGAAATAATAGCTGCTCCTGCCAGACAGTAAATTATACTAAACTTTACAGTGCAGTGATGTTAACACAGCAAATCGTTAGTTAATGCTCCAGCCGGTCAGTTTTTGGTTGTCATGGTAATGTTACGTGAGACTATTAACCACACCCCCATTCTCTGTTTGAGAAAGAACGTTCGCCAAAAACGGCAGTTAAAACTGGCTGGAGGGGGGCTTTAAATGGCGGAAGAAGTCACGTGACGTGGTATAAAGAGAGACAAAGTCCATGTAAGAAGTTTGAGGGGTGGATGGATGTATCAAATAAAGTCAGGACTTTAATGCGGTTGACCAAGGTTTGAGTCCTGTGTGAAATAAAGTAGTTCACGTCACGTGACCTTTGTGATTACTTATTTGGACCCAAATAACGATCTTTTGCTAAACCTAACCAAACTACCACTTTCACAAATTTTCCACGCACTTAAAGAGGACCCTAATGGTGTACTAACAACAGTCAAAAAGCTGAGTGTGTTTTGCTGGACACACTGGCTATGCAGCAGAAAAGAAGGGACCACCAACCTATTTCCAAACTTGTGAAAATGGAGGCAGAGGAAGCTGCTGCAGTTATAAATGCACACACAAGCAAGTAAAAGTAAAAGTATGTTAATTTCATAAATTTTTTAGGAGAGAAGCTTTTTTTCCCAGGATGAGACTCTTCAATCCATCCTAAGTGCTGCACCATGCAGTTTATTTCTGTGACTTGTAATGTATCCACCCATCTACTGTACAGTATGTAACATATACAACGTTATATACAGTTTTGTATATAACGTTTGCTTTTGTGAGTAGCATAAAGGAAAGTACAACTTCATCACGTTATACAACATTATAAATCTACTTTGTACCTTGTACCTTGTGCTGTTATCATATTCTTGCCTCTGCTATCTTTTATAAGGTATTGACTGTCTTATCTGACCTGTAAAGTGTCCTGAGTTGTCTTAAAAGGTGAATATAAACAAAATGTATTAAGTCATATTCAGACCAGGAAAGTTTGCTCCTTTACACGCTTTGGTTGTGTAGATTTGTAGATTTTTCCTGCAGTTCGATTTCACACTGTCCTTTTTGCAAGTGAACCAGGATTTGTAAAATGTGTGCCAAGGTCACCCGTTTATTGGACAGATATTCTGCAACAGGTAAAAGCAGGAAGCTTTCAATTCACAAACCGAGCTATAAGCTCCAGCGAAGAGAGTGTGTGCGCCTGCCATGGCATGCTGATAGTGCAGCCAGATCAACAGATCAGAAATTATTACTGCAAACATTACTGCATACTGCTATGTGTAATGATATCACTAATGAGTTAGGTGTAGCCTTTTCATCACCCCTAATTCCAAAATAAAAATCTGACCTCGTCCCACTCAGCACACAGCGTCTTTAGAGTTGTCATATCAGGTAGTCATCAGTGTAATTAAAGACCACCAGAGCCTGTTAACTCCAAAAAGGCTCAGTACTTTCTGCAGCTGGGCCAGATCAAGGTCAGGACAGGGGCTTCGGTACGGTTGTTGGTCCGCACCCAAGTGTGATTGTGGTATTCACACCTGCCCAAAGATCCGCATCAAAGGGGGAAAACAAACTCTTGTGCAATTCATTCAAACCAAACAAGACTGTTTTTTGGGCTTTAGTACAACTAGTTTTAATATGAAACACAATGCATTGATTGAAATGCAATTTAACACTCTTGTCCATGCAGAAGTAAAACAACTTCATTTGGAGGTACATTTTATTTATTTTGTTTGTAATGTTTTTATTTCAGTGATTTTTAGAACATTTAACTGAAGGTTAACTACATCTCGACAAGCCCACCAACAATGGTTCCCCAACAGCCCAAGCTTTTTAAGAAGACCAAAATGTGAATATACCTCCTGAAAAACAATTCAAAGAGAGATCCTGCCCTCCACGGATGGTTGGGTGTTCATTCAAAAACCACAGTCCACCTACTCTTCTAAACCTTGTCCAGAACCGTAAGAAAACATCCTGACAAACCAGTACCTCCTCCTTGGCCTCCTGTCGCTCACTTCTCTCAACCTGCTCTCCACCTCTTCTATAATCTCCTCCCACGTTGGACTGCCAGCTGCTCCTCGGCTGACCTCACAGCAGTCTGAAGCCTCTCCATCTCCACTCTCTGGCTCTTCAGCAAAGCCTCTTGCTCCTTCTAAACTGGACTGCCTACATTTTAAAGGTTTTTCTTTAACTGACTGAACTTGAGGCAAACCGCACTCTCCTCTTCTGTTAGGGGCTGTTTGCAGGGATCCAAAAAACGGACTCAAGGCAGGTAGCTTTTAACACAATAGTTTAATGACTAATCGGGAATCTGCAGGTGAATGGCGTGAGTTTGAGGCGGAGTGAGGGCAGGCTGGGGAGACCAAACTTCAGGCATCCGAGGCTGGGCTTTCTAGTGGTGTCCTGGCGAACGGGACTGAGATCTGGGAGGAAAGGGAGAGAACACAGGCTGTAAGCGTGGTCAAAACAAAGTCAGTAATCCTTCCTGTTTCAAGAACAAGAGTTGGCCTTGGCACTAGTTACCACAGGTGGGTAAACGGACAATCTGGCGCTGACTGGAGGTTGAGCCGGGTCTTTATAGCAGAGGTGATTATGGTGATGGCCTCAGGTGTGGATTCCATGGCAAACCTGCTGGAACACTCCGCCCACACCAGACAGGCATACACACACATGACAAAGACTGACAGGAACAATAGGGAAGGGGAGGAGGAAAACATGAGGACAAAAGAGGTGGCACAGCCAGCCCATGACATCTCCCATCTCAATAAGCTCAACATCTCCAATGTCTGAGGTCTGAGTGAAGCTCAGCGTTCTAACATATATAATAATGTTTATTTCTAGTTTACATTACAAATCACCATCCTTTGATGGTAGCAGCATGCTCACGAGATTTATTGTTGCTGTTCATATTACAGTATATATTGTTCATTTAATCAAAGTGAGGTGCAGGTGGCTGAAATCTGTCACAAGGGATTCAATCCACAAGAGAGCTGGAAAAGCATGTTTCAAACATTCAGTCCAGTGAGCACCAAGGCTGCTGAGACAGAAGAGATGCTCAAGCGTGTGAGAACAGGCAACGCTCTCTGCGTCAAGCTGCTGAGTGTTTGAATGACAGTCAAGAAAATGATAAGTAAATCTATCCATCTAACTAACTGAATTTGTTCCTCACGCTTCATAGTTAATATTTTACTGGGGCTACAACTAACCTTTAGTTTCATTACCAATGAATCTGCTCTGATTGTTTTCTTCTATGATCTATTAATTATTTGCTCAATAAAATGTAAGAAAATACAGATGATCAAAATGTCCCAAGCGCTTGTTTTGTCTGACCAACTGCCAAAACCCAGATAAACTGAGTTTACCATCATTTAAGACAAAGGAAAGTAGCAAATCTGCTCAACCAAATGAACCTTTTCCACGGTTTTAGGAGTCCGGTTGTCCACCCCCTGGACCTGGAGACTGACCTATCTTAACAACTATTGGATGGCAAATAGAGAGGAAACTCTTTAGTACAGTTTAGGAGGACTCCTAATGGTGAACATGACTCCTCCTCCAGGGCACCAGAAAGTCCAGAAACTTCGCCGGCTGTGTTTGGGAGGCACGAAGGTTTTGGCTGCAGCATCCCCAGTGGCTCAGACATATAAAGGAAAAACCACAGTGCGGCGCAGGATTGTGAAATGGGTCGGTGGTGAGGTCACAGTCGCTGTGCAACAGATTTAATCTAATCTCCTTCCCGCAGATTAGGAGGGAAAATCACGGCCTTTCGTCTAAATTACACACCATGTGAGGGTTGCCTCAACCTTCACCCCCAGCACCGGGGTTGATATTTTACCATATGCTCCAATGCTTCACCCTGTGATCACTTTTGACATTTTACATAAGGTGCTTGATTCGCTGCTGACTGCTACAGGGTAGAGGCAATCGCAAAGGAAATATCAGTGTACGGTCCAAAGCAGGGACACAGCAGCAGCAGACCAACAAGATTGGTGATGATTTATGTCAAAGGTTTATTCTGCACTTTGCTTTGAAATAACCGTTATGAAATTCATTATTATTCATTACATCTTTCAGCTGAGACCTGATGCAGCTGCAAAAGCAATGTACAAATGTGTGAATTATGTGAATTATAATCATGCTGTTTATGCTTGGAAATCCACAAAATATGGACATAATTCTGATTTTCTGAAACCTCGTTTTAGAAAATGACTTATAATTAATAGTAAGGTGGGTGTTATGATTTAGCAGTGAAATAATATTAATAAATCCAGTCAACACTTGTAAAATACACATAATTTATGTGTATTAAGCCAAATGTAGCATATAAATTTTTGAAGACATTTAGCATCTTCATTTTTTATGTATGTCTTTGATTATCGCACACATGCAGAATAAGTTATTTTGGATTTGTTTATTACATTATGCAGAGTTAGGTCGGCAAAGCTTGGCTTCCATCCACATCCACAAAAATAATTAATAAATAAAAATAACCACCTACATGGGAGGATCCTCAGTACAAATAATCAAAGTAAAGGGACGGTCTTTACTGTGACTTTCAACCCTGCGCATATCTATGTAGATGAAAAACAAAGACTGAGATGACTTACAGCAGAGGTTTGTTTTCAAAGAGACTATGGGCCTCTCGTCAGACAAAGCTTGGGAAAATATGCTTCCCCATCTCCCTTACTTTACTCGGTTAGTTTCGCTTAATTCCTGGATGCCTGAGGGATCGTGATGATTCTGATCAACAATTGAGCCCTGAAAGGCTAATATTGCTGTTTGACATAACTTCAGACTAAACCGAATACACAGAAGAAATGTCCTTTAGCATGTTTTCGTCTGACTCTGCCAAAGTGGGAAAAACTAAAAATCCCCAAAACTCCTGTTTGTGAACTATCCCTTTAACCAGATGACACACATGTAGGCTTTTCAATGTGATCCCCTATTGATGTAATATTTTTTCTCTTCAAGTCATTGAGCCCCCCTGAAACTGTTTGGAGGCCCACCTCCCACATTGAAAACCTCTGACTTACAGGATCAGGAACTTGAATTTATGTAAAGTAAAGAATTGATTGAGATCTTAAGTCTTGTCCCAGCACATTTTATTAGTCCATAAGTCTGGAGGGTGCCCATTTTCATTATTATTGTTAGGGCTTATTGTGACTTCACTTGTATGGATTTTATATGAGTTTCTTTATGAATTTTGGAAGTTACTTTCCTACATGCATTAAAGTAGCTCATTATCATTAACATTATTCCAAACATGACATACCACATGACTTTTTTTATGGCAGGATGGAGAATGCAAATGCTGCCTGCCAGATTTAAAACAAACACGAAAGCCTTGCATTTAAATTTTTTTTTACATTTTTTAATATCACTCATAGGGATGGGTGTCTTTAAGGTATCGAGTTGAATCGAAGTGTTTCCAGTCAAGCTGGTACTTCAATCGATACTTTTTGTAACCAGATTTCAGCAAAAAAAGACTATTTTTATGCTTTTGCTTGCAGCCAAACATGCAAGCAACACACCCAAAGAAAGAGAAGAGCATGCCTTTTTTCACTTATGTGCCTGCACCATAAACTGTATTATAAAAGTCCTGCATGCGCCGAGTCATTTAACATTTCTCTGGACATTTTTATTTGCTATTTTCTATTTCCACAACTCATGTGGTGTTGTGGAAACCAACTGTTTCCCTCTTTCACTCTCATTCAAATAGGCAACAAAAAATTTCCCATGCTATCATCTTTCCTCTGAGGAGGAACTAATTAGGACGAGGAGCGATCTGAAGTTCCCAATATTTTTATATAAGAGGTTTTTGAAAAAAGAAAAAAGAAATGGATCTCCTTGCTTGTCCATAACAATGAAAAAATAGCAAGGTATCGAATGAAGTGCTCTATTGTATCGGTATCAAGGGTACTGGTTTCGGTACCGACGATATCACACAGTGACCTGCCTTCATAGTAAAGTCTGATTAAAGTGAAATTTGGAAGGTGCAGGTCAAAATCAGAAAAGAAGAATAAATAAGCACATAAAACGGTACAAAGAAGATCTTTAGCTATAAAAAGGTTATAAAAATTTGGCAACAGAGATGTGATGGAGGTGTAGACACAAAATTAGATCCACATAGCAGACAGGTCCTACTGCTTTCAGTTGAAGGATTTATAAGACACACATGCCTGCCGAGGAGTTACGAGGGCATGTTTTCATTTAAACTTTTTCTACAGTATTCAAGGAAGGTTAAAATCAAGGGCAACTGGACTTGGTTGAGGATACTTGAAGAGGTTTTGCCTCCAAGAGGCTTCTTCACTTCTGACTGACTGTCAGAAAGTCCCAGCTATGTGGTGTCGTTATGAAGGTGATGGATACCGCTTGGTACTGTTGTAACAACAGTCGCTGTGGTCACTGGGGACACGTGAGGCCGAGTCTGAACAACCGTCTTTGGCCTTGTCACATGTGAGCGTCTTGACGTGTTCTTGGATTTCAAATACACAGGGAAGTGGTGTTTGTTGAAAATCCTCCTGAGTTTTACTGAGTACATCTGTATTGTGTGTGTTGTTCAGTATTGGACTCATTCTGTCACATCCCGTGCTTGTCACTCTGCATTTAAACTCGTTCGGTCTGAATTATATATTACCCCCACTCACTTCCACAACCATCTGTCTGCTAATTCAATACCGCAAGCTGACACACAACAAGGGCCCACAAATGCATTCACGTTTGCGTCCAAAACTACAACAAAGAGTGTTGTTTTGCTACATGAATTGGATTTCCAGTTCCTTTCATTGTCAGAGTTACTGTTTTATGAAATAACAGGATAGAAATATATATTTCCCACAAAGATTTTGTTTCTTTCCCACCGCTGGCAACTGATAATAGGCCTTACAAGATGTGTTATATACAATTTGTTGTATTAAAGCTGGATAATTTAATACTGCATCAACACATAAATTAGAGAAGAAAACAGCTGACACTCAAGGCTGATTGCTTGATTTGTCACTTTACTGCAATCATCAGTCACCCGTCACACTGCGTTGTTTCCTGCTAGGTGGCAGTAACACACCAACACTGTTTCTCTACATCCCAACTGATATTTAAGTAGTTGCACACGTTTATGCTTAAAAAAAGCTTTTAAACTTTATAAGCGGAGTACCTGATATTGCACAGTAGTAGAATAACACAGGTTAAACAAACAGTAAGTAAACAACTGGTTGTTTTAGCTCCTAGAAATCACTGAGCTCCACTCAGATATCTAACAGTAAAACAAAAAGAGCTTTTATAGTTCACTAGTCCAGGATTACAGCTATTGTGCATGTAGCCTAATGCTCTTGATTTTAGCCTCAATTGATGTGATGTAATGACTGACGTTAAATCCCCCTCAACAATCAGCAGCGATCTAATGGGCTTTAATCCAGAGTGAAAGTTGGATTTCACTTCATTCAATTCTGCTGAAAGCAAAGGGCCTTCTTTAACCCGCAAAACGTTTTTAATATTTTCTGCATATTGTTCTCTATCACATACTTTACATTATTATTTATTTATATAGCACCATATCATAATAGGCTGACAGAAGTTATCTCAGGGTACTTTTCATATAGAGCAGGTCTGGACCGGGGCAAAGTTAAAAATCACAACTGGCAGAGACCTCAATCAGAACCAGGACTTTCAAAAGATTACGTTAAAACCAAAGATTAAACGTGGATAAGATTGTAAAGCTCAGAATCTGATGTCAATTCATTTATGTAGAGCTGATTCTTTTATCCAGAAAATGTTATTGTCCTTGATGAGTTCAGTTCATAGGTTCATTTTTAGGGACAGAGAGCTGGCAGTAGTTGCACTAGATGGGATGCAGTAGATTCAATTTGGAATAATATAATTAATTCAGAGTTGAGGTGTGTAACTGCAAACAGGTAATCTCATATTATAACCTTATAAATTATATGAATATGTTAAGCTTTTCCCACTAGTGAATTACGTTATGATCAAGTTTTTATAAAAGCTTTATTCTGAAAAAACAAGATCTCCTGAAACCCTCAAACCATCCCCAGGTCCCATGAAACCTCTTTACGGGAGGCTGGAACAACCTCAGAGAGAACAAGAACTTGTTATTAACAGACTTAATTCTTTCAATCCCTTTCATTCTTTTGACCTCTGAAACCCTATCAGGGGCCCCTGTTATCCACTTAAGAAGCCTACGGACATTGAGGCCCCTCTTGAAAACACTTGGAGCAGCGATCTGGTGTTGTGGGTCTCAAACATCAACCAAAGACAAATGACACAATAATCCTGTAAACCTAACTGAACCCCTCGGGAAACTTCTCACAAACAACTAGACGTCACGGGGCCCCTGGAACTAAAGCAGGGATTGCTGGACATTAGGGGTGTGACGATACACCAAGCTGACGAGACGATACACAATATTGGATTCACGAGAACGAGACAATGTTTGAACACTATTTTTAAGCAATTTTCAATGAAATATATTACTGTAAAATAATCTTTCATTCGACACAGAGTCACAAAATGTAAAACAATGCAGGTGCATTTTGAAATGATGCTTACACAATGTTTGTGTCTTGTGTGTCATTGTTGCCCAAAATGCTGCAACACAAACGTTTTAAAAGTGGCGCACTATGTTAATGCCACACTGAGACACCTCGCCGGGAAATATCGTCACTTTGTAATATTGTGAGATCTCGTCACCTCCTCTAACTTTCTCTCAAGAATCTCCAAAACCTTTTCAACCAACACACTCTCACTCCCATGGATTCTCATGGAGACTTGGTCAAGACCCTTTAGTGTCACTTTTTAACACCGTGTTCCCCTTTAGCATCGTTTTTTAACATGTAGGGCTCCGTGGTCAAGTTAGCAAGAATAAATATTCAACGTTGGGTAAGACTTTCAAAATAAAACTTATGCTAGTTGTGGGTAACGTTTGTGAAATTGTATTTGGTTAAGTTTAGGCACAAGTTGGTATGGTTTAGGAAAATATCCTGTTTGGCTTAAAATAATGTTAGTTATGACTCACATTAGTTAAGTAACGTGAGTAACCTAGGAAACTTAAATAAAAACATTCAATGTTGACTTTTTGTTTCACATTTGAAACCAACACCGGTCTCCTGGTTGAAAGTCCGGTTTTTGGCCCTCCATCCACCCGACAAACTCCTTACTTAGACTTTTCTGTTATAAATTATCCATTAGCATTAAATAATCATGCTACAGGGTTTCCCCCAGTGTGCTGAACTATGTCGCTGAGGGGCTCCCAAGTGCGTTATAAACTGACAACAACAAGTCTTCAGCATGCCTCCATATGTGACGACTTAAGAGTGAGAACAGGTGAGCCCCCTGAAGGACACTGAATCACTTCTGGGAGCCCCTCAAAAGCCATCTAGACGTGTCTCAAGACCTCTGAGGGTCTCTGAAACCTCCCTTATTATCCTGCAAGCCTTCAAGGACCCCTGGATCTTCTCATTATCAGCAGAGGAAAGCTTTAGAGGGGTTCATGAGAGAAACATTCATTTACAGCAGGAAATGAGATGCAACGATGTTTCTGCTGAAAGCTCATTTCATTACACAGAGTGGAAACTAAAAGGCTGCAGCAGCTTTGCTCGAATGAAGCAGCTGTCCGTCCTAATGTGATGAAACTGTTCACTTAACAAAAAACACTTGTGATATGTTACTAGTGCCTTTCAATTCTGCTGCATTTGATTCAGATTTAGATGTCTGTACAGGTGTTTCCCTTTCGGCAGTTTAGCTTGGAACAGGAAGCATGTGGCAATTCATCTTCTGTTTTACTTCACGTTTCACGAAATCAGCCACTTCCTCTGGCTAAAATTCACAATGTCAACATCCAGTAACAAGTTCCTCCTTCAGCGATCACCTGGCTGCGACTGTTAACACATCCAGGACTCAACAACAGTTGCTCATGACCAGAGTGCGTCGCCACTTTAAGGCGAATCAGATTCTTCCACTTCATGCTTGTAAGTACCTCTGACTTGTTCACGCTGCATTTTGGGCTTTAAATGCACACATATATTCCCAAAAATGAAAACAGAGAGACTCAATCTAATTTTGCTGGAATTTTGTGTGTTTAAATCCACTCTAACTCTGCTAAGAATAATGTATTTCATGATGTTTTGCTATTTAGAGGCCCTGAAAAGTCAAGACAAGTCAATTTAATTATAAAGCACATTTAAAATCCACTTTTTAACAAGGTGCTGTACAAAGTTATACAGTTAAAACAACAAGGAAAAAAGAAAAAAAAAATATTTTCTCAATCGACTCCTAACTACCAGCTTTGGGATTCTACCAGCACACAACATTTTCTTGCAACAGTTTTAGTCATTTCATGAGAGATTTATGTATTTTGTGTTTTCTTTAAAGTGGGCGGTGCTCTGTTGGACACATGACATCATAGATTTCTGTGCACCAATCAGGAGTTAGATGAATCAGAATCTGTTGACACTTGGGGAGTTGTTTGTTGCCAGCGAGACAATGCTGTCAATCAAACCACACCCACACAGTCCTGATGGAGTTTTTGAGTGCCGTTTTAACGATTGCGAAGCACAATACCACGTTTACGTAATATGGTTGTTACCATCAGTGGTCAAAGAAGTACTTCAGTGCCTCAGTATAGACGTACACAGTTATAAGTAAATGTCCTTCATTCAAAATCATATTTAAGTACAGTTGTATCAAATATCTTACAGTATAAAAAGTAAAAGTACTTAAAAATCAGAATTGTCCATTCAGAATAATATATACTACTACTATTATTACATAACTGCATTACAATTATTGATGCGTTAATTTGTTCATCAAAGGTAAAGCTAATTTCATATACTACACTTCACTGTGTATCCATCCCACTTGTTGCAATACTTTATCATAATTTACTATGTGAATAATCTGTATTAATATCTGTATTTACAGTAAATAGAGGAAATTATCGAACTATGAGTGCTTTAAATCTTTCTAGCCAGTAAACACACACAAAAAAAATCCTTTAACATTTTAATTGGAAGCTCTGACTGTCTGTTTGGTGTGTCTACACT
The DNA here is from genome assembly GCA_029875015.1 of Lepomis gibbosus. Taxonomy (NCBI): domain Eukaryota; kingdom Metazoa; phylum Chordata; class Actinopteri; order Centrarchiformes; family Centrarchidae; genus Lepomis; species Lepomis gibbosus. The sequence continues at coordinate 15,918 of JAPMOB010251711.1, forward strand.
TTTTTGTTTGCACTAACTTTGATTAAATGTTTCAGACACAAAGAACAGCAGTCAGATCATAGAGTCAGACTCAGATAAGGAACCTTTCAATGTGTGCAGTTTAATATCTGCCGCAGTTAATCAAATAAAAAACGTGGCTGGCAGAACGACAGCCCTTCCTTCTGAAAAACTGTCAAGGGCCACTTCCTTATTTGCTCCCTAAAAGGTTATAAAATGAGTAATCAGTCCACTGAACTCTTCACTGTTTCCTGCTTCCACCTCTGTTGTCACACTAACACACTCTCCTTCACACACAGCTGTTCAGAGGCACTGTTCATCATGGGGAACTTTGCTGCCAATGAGGGACTCTCCATCTTTGTTATTGTGAGTATATTTGCTTTAATCACTACAGTTATTCTCTGTACAGTCTTGTCATGGTTCTCTTTTGTACCATTTTATTCCTTGTTTCTTCATTTTTTATTGGTTTGCTTTCATTATCTGCATTATACTGATAAACCTGCTTGTTAACATAACATTTCTTTAAAGCACATGGACCTTTAATGAGGACTCTGTGAATAGGCTTTCTCTCTACTTTTTCTTTTTTTCTTCATTCGATATTATTTGTGAACAACTGGTGGACACACAGTGTGCAGCCAGTGAAAGGAGGCAAAGCTTTCACTTAAATGGACACAACCCAAAATGGTTGAGAGCCTCTGCTCTACATGATAAATTTCATATTTAGAAAATATTGGAATCCCTCTTTTTTTAAAATCCACCATGTATGACGTTAAATTTTAAAATGCAAACTTCAGTTCCAGGACATGACCTCTTTCTGCTTCTGTTTTTAAAACATGCTTTTATTTCCCAGAGTAAGATGCTGAACACGGTTTTATTTTGGTATTTGTGCCGAAACATTTTTAAAAAATGGATTTTATTATTTTTATTACACTTGTTTCATTCATTCATTATTTTTGAATTATTTGAGTGAAAGCTTTTGATTTAAAAAGTGTGTTGATGTGTGTTACAGTTGGTATGGCTGGGGATCAATGCCTTCCTGTTTGTCCATTTCTACATGCGCTTCCTGGTGGAGAAATGGTACTACACCAGGGTCCTGCTTGGGGTGAGTGTGATCTGCAGACTTTCACACAACATGCCAAAATTTTAGCTTCAACTTTATTTTATATGGAGTATAAAGTAGTCTGCTCTGAGCTGATGCTGCACCTTCATCAGCTCTGTCTATGACGTGCTGTTTCTTAAAGTAGTTTTATTTTCAAGCTGCAAAAAGAGGAAAAATAGACAACTAATGAAACAACTCATTAAAAGTTGTAGGAAACAAAAGGAAAAAAAGTCAAAAAAACAGGACCCGGCCCTTTTCAGTTCCTCATACTGCAGCGGGTGCTGTCCAAGAAGCCTCCAACATTACCAACACACACACTCTTCTTCCTCTTTCTTAAAGTTTATGTCAGCCAGCAGAATACTGTATAAACTTGTCGCCATTCAGTCCCCTGTAATGTGAATATTTGGTGATCTTCTTAAGTCTTCTTTATTATCAAACAGAATATATTTGGGTTTTTGGACTATTGGTCCAAACAAGCAATGGGAAGATGTCGCCTTCTTGGGCTAAAAAAGTGATATTTTACAGAAGGAGGATTAAATCAGTTGGCAGATCACTAGATCCCTGAATTAGCTCACACACATTGCTAACAGTCTGTAAGCAAGATAAACTAAGATCTAACTGTGTTAGCTGATATGCTTCTTTTGAAATACCTGCAACAATTTCTGTATATCAGCATAAATGTTGGATGTAATTACATTGAACTTCTGCCAGGGGAGACTTTGCAGCCATTTTAGTTTGTTGACACTTCTGCACTTACTTTGTCTTAGCTGCCAGAAATTCCCCACATTTCTGGCAGCTAATGATCATGAAAATGATTATGATTAACTCTAGTAGACTTCACGTTTTTTTCTCTCTCGGCTGCTCGTGTTCACAGTTAGGGCTGGATATTGGTACTCACTTCCTGATTGATTTCTGTAAAAAGCCCCAATTGGATTTATTTCAACTTCATTTTACTTTGAAAGATTCACATGCGTAACATAAATATACCAGCAGTGCAATGTGAAATTACACTTTAATGTTGTTAAATTGTCATAAAGAGCCAAACAAGGGAAATTAAACAGTACAATTTATAACATGCATGTAATTTAAATTTTGTTAATTGATTGATTGATAATTTAATACAAATGAACACATTTTACTGAGAAATGAAAATAATGATTAACCAACTGATCTGGAGTTTCCCTTATTAATGTTTAAAGTTAATATCTCATTTATATTCTGTATCAGCTAGTTTGAACATGTTATTAAATGTGTTAGATGTCTTTGGTCACTTTTGAATCTTGGAACAGTGTGATCTGACTGCATCTTAGATGTTACAGAAAGACAGAGGTGATTCATTAATGTTCTTCCTGTAACAAAGTGATACAATCCTCTTGAACTCTTACTTCCAGTAAATGCTGGCATCTCAGTGCACTTATCACACCTTATCTACACCACCTTCCATTTACAATTAGACTGGCTTACTGTGAGGGGAAGTAGGTCTGACGTGAGGGCTGAAGTTTGCTCTGTGGTCACAGGTGGCTTCATGATACACTGACTCGATACCACTGGCTGCACAGCTGGTGAGCAGAAGTGAAACACCGAGGCTCTTAAAATCTCTTTTTCCATATTTAAGTGGACCAAGTATATAACACAAATGTAGAGAGACTAAGAACAATAGTCAGAGTTGCTGCTTTATACTTATTTAGAGAGATTTAAGGGATAAACGGGTTGAGATAAAGTGAGGACAAAAAGGTTAGTGATTAGGTTACGTTGAGGTCAGAGTGAAGATTATAAGGGTAAGCCACAGTGGTGAATGTCGGGGGTTAGGCTTTTCTAACAGATGTAAATGTGTATTATCACCAGCATTTAGTAGGAATGAATTACAGAAACATGATGACATCAAGAATAATAAGACCTGTATAGAAGACTATAGATGCCAAACATTAAAATTAAATCATTTAATCAAATAAAAAAGTATAAACAGATATTAATTAGAAAATATTTCTCAGAGGCAGACCTGCTCTGGACATTAACTTATGCTCTTCAAGTCATTTCCATTTGTCATTTTAGTTTTTATCTTTGCTGTTGAAGTGAGTTTGTGGTTAACTGTCTGAGATCTAACCTAACCTATGAAATTACTTCTGTAACCAGAGATTTATTTAAAGAGGTCAAATGCTTTTTGCCTTTCTCCCCTCTCCTTTATTGAGTTTATATCTTTTTTTGTGTGCATATAGTAGGTTTGCAAAGGGAAAAAGCCCAAGCCCAGCCCAAAGGGATTTCCAATCTCCCACAGAAAACAGCTTGTTTGTAGTCCAGCCTTTTCTTCAAAACATGTGTCGTAATGCTCACCTAGTGGCTAGTCAGAGACGCCCTCAAAAACACTGGTGGAAAAACAGCGAGCTGCAGCACACAGCTCTCCTCTCCCTTCCAAACACTAGCTGCCCTCCAGGCAGTCAGTGGACATAAA
>JAPMOB010251714.1:0-11218 GCA_029875015.1 Lepomis gibbosus
CACACAAACGTCAAGGCAGTCTCTGATAATCTCAGCAAATCCAGCTTCCAAGCAGAAGTTGTGGGGTCCTTTAGTGGCAATGTGGGGGTGTATGTGACTGATGCCTACAGCGTGGGTGAAGATGTGAAGGACCTGGTGGCCTTTCTGAAAGCTGGAGGAGGAGTGCTGATAGCAGGACAGGCGTGGAGCTGGGCTGCAGATCACCCTAAGGAGAACACGCTGCTTCAGTTTGAAGGGAACAAGGTTTGTGGTGTGGCAGGGATCTACATCTCTGAGCGCCGGTGTGAAGTAGAGTGCCTTCCTGTCTACCCTCAGATCCCATCTTCCTGGATGGCTATGGTGTGAGTCTATATTGTACTTCTTCTTTTGTTGCACATTTGAAAAGGTTCTAAGTTGTGTAATGGCAGCGTATCAGTCAATGTTAAAACATCTGTTCACATTTGGTTCAAGTTTATATTCAAGTTCAAATAAGACACTGAAAATAACAAAACAAGACATAACAGCCTATAGCCATGCTAGTGGCTCTGAGACTGACGCAGCATACATTATGTAGGCATATAAAAGCTTTGACCCAAATTCTAACATCAGCATGATAACATACTCTAATATGCTGATATTTAGCAGGTATAATCACCAATGATTACTGTCTTAGTTTAAGTTTTTTATGCTAAGTCAGGGGGGAAAACTGTCTAGAACAAAGTTCAAGGCAGTCCATCCAATAGTTTTTGATATATTTTCCTCAAAACCTTAATCTCATGATGGAGGCAGGGGAAGTCAGGGGTCACCCACTTTATTTGGATTCATAGTCTGGGAAACATGAGTTTTGTATCATATTCTGTGCCAATCCATCAGGTAGACACTGAGATATTTTACTCAATAAGTAAAAACTTTGACCTACTAGTACTAGACAAAGTCAGTGCCACATCAAAGTCAATCTGATTCAAACTTTGGACACCACAAAACGGATACCACATGTCATACCAGACGATCCAATAGACATTTCCCTAAAAAACACAAATGTCAATGTCAAATACAGAATCAGAATAATTGTATAATGATCAGTATATCTTACCCTTGGCACCTCTCTTTCCCTCTCCTCTCACCCCTTTCAAATTCAGAATGGGTAAGGATTTTGAGGATGACTTGGAGTTCTTACTTCAGGGGGTGTCAGAGTTTGACCTCAGGGATGGGGTAGCAGCTTCTGAGCTTCTCGTCCATGGCCCACTAGCCTTCCCTATTGGTACTACCGAGGATGGACGAGTGTTCTTGGCAGGAGCCTACTATGGGCAGGGACGGGTTGTTGTGATCACACATGAAGGACTTCTGAGACGAGAGGTGGGGTCTGATTTCATAGTTATTTTTTTTAAACAAAATTAATGTGGGGGTCACTGAATGGTATGAGTTTGAAAGCTAAGTTAGTCATAAGGGCTTCCTTAGCATCAGATCTCACTCTTATCGGACACTTACATATGCTACTTTGGAGCTAAATGAGTGGATAAGGGTTTTTATCTCTCTAGTACAGTTAAAGACAATTGTAGACACTTTACCAAGACCCTTTATGTTGATTGTACCTTTAATCGTCCCGAGCGGAGCCGGTACCGGGTCTGTAATCTATTTGCATTGTTATAACTGGTTTCCGTCCAGAAACAGCGGCGATTTGTGTCCGCATAGACCGTCCCGCGGGCCGCCATCTTGCCGGCATTGTACGGAAGCCGTTGGGATAATTTTAGTTTCACTTCTACCCAAATTCTCTCATAGAAGACGAGCTTGTTTGGCAGAGGCGGACTTTGTCGGTCTCTGCTGGCGAACCGTAGGAGCTACAACCTCATGCAATATACCGATTTTCAGAAGAGACGAATCTGCGAAGCCTAGCACCAGCCCTGTAGGATGTTCTGTTCTCAAGCTGTGGGCCTTTAAATCATGGGAGTGCATTTGGTCATTTATAACGACTGATTTTATCAACATTTCAATGTTTTGGAAGCTTTATGTTATTTGGAATGTGGTTGTATGGAGAGAAATAGTGTTTTAAAGATAACTCCCAATAAAAGTGAACATATTAAATATTGCCAAAATATGGACATTCGCCAGGTATATTTTTTAAAAATTGTGTAATAACTGTTGTACATCAGTTTCTTTTCATCAGTTTTACAGTTGCAGTTGTGTTCCAGGTGTATTAGAAGATATTCAGGTGCATTATAATCTTATGATGGCTTCAATGGTTTATTGCATTAAAATATAGCTTTTTTACCAGGCGAGAATGAAAATATCATATTTTTTCTGTATTTAATCTCCATGTAGTTTGTAATGGTAAAATAAATATGTTAATATACAATGGATTTATATTTCTTTGCTTCTGACATTTCAAAGGAGACCAGGATTATGCATCTAGGCCTAATGGTTGAGGAGATATTACTGATTTATTTTGGGTATGTTATTTTAGTCGTTTTTCCTAAAAATAGGTGCTGGGGGCCATGTGCCACCCATATGTGTATGATACATTTTCTGTGAATTCAATTGAGAGAAAAATGACAAAATAACCAGATGAGAATGTCTCTTTAATTTCTAATCAAGTAATTTAAATACTGAACCAGTTTACATTTACTCATTTAGATGACACCTTTATCCAGAGCAACTTACAATTGCAACACATGTCAGAGGTCACATGCCTCTTGAGGAAGTAGGGGTTAGGTGTCTTGTTTAGGGACACAATGGTGTCACAATGGGAAGTGAACCCAGGTCTCCCAGACCAAATGCAAACGGCTTATCTATGTGCCATGGCCACCCCAAGTTACTCTGTCACTGTAGTGGCAACTTGTTAAAAACCTTCCTTGCAGGATATAAAGGCCTCTGACTCATATAGTCTTTCGCTATGTCCAATTTTAACACCCCCTTCTGGAAGTTAATAACTCCTAATTGTGGCCTATCCAATGATAAAGGATGAGACATGAGGTAGCGAGTGAAAATAGTTTTACAAAAATATAATAAACAAAAATGTATCTGTATAAATGATTATCAACTCTGACCTTATGCTGAAATTGACTTTCCTATAACACAAATATGGTCTAATCTATGTTCAGAAAGTTTGCCACTCCACATCCTGCTTCATTAAAGCTTAACTTGCCCAGATTGAAATAAAGTGTGAGAATCAAGTACAAAAACTGCGAACAACTCAACACTGCTCTTACAATTACATTGATGCAAACATCTTGCATCATTATTACCAGAAACCTTTCCTACACATTCATTCAAGACCTCTAGCAGACTATCTGTAGTGTGCTAAGCAATGAGAGACATGTTATCAAGTATTTTATATGGCTAACAAACTACTGTCTTTATCACAGACACTGGCTCCATTTTGGAACAATGCCATTCATTGGTTGGATGAAGGCCGGAATGGGGTCGTTGGTGTAGTGCCAGACCTTGATGAAGCCTTTAAACTTTTCAGCAAGTCAGAGATTAATTGTGAGAAGACAAACTTCAGGGAAGACCTGAGTGTTTTTGTGTGTACTGCGTATAGCGATAAACATGTGGAAGAAATCCAACATTTTGTGGCAGAGGGAGGAGGCCTGCTGATTGGTGGACATGCCTGGTACTGGGCACAGACACACTGCGGGCAAAACCCAATGACAGATTTCTCAGGTACGATAATGTGTCAAATGTTTTATTCTTTGATGCCAATTTTTCAATCCTTGATAATGTAACATTTATTTATGCATTTTATGTGTTGTACTTGTACTGACTAATTGTACTGACTGTCACTTGCATTGACTATTTAATGAAAATCAGTGTAAAATATAATTTGCATAATAATTTGGAACGGGGAGTGACCTTCTGAGGCTTAGGATGGAGACCATGGCTGGTGGCCTGTGGTCAATCGTGTCTAGTAGAGGGCTATGCCTGTGCTAATAGAACTAGGGTTATCATATCGTAACCTTCGTTACAGTGGGTTGTTTACTGCTCATAAATTAATTTTCTGGTTCGCACTTATCTATTTAGGCACTTGAGAGAGCTCGGTGTGGCCGTGGATGATGAGCAGACTGCAGTGTACACAGAGACGAGTGTGTCACACACAGCACACTATTTTTGTTTAATTAAATCATACCCTTTTGCAGTTATGTAATCAAACATGATGATATTGTGATTGCTATTGCGATTAGATTAATTGTGCAGCCCTAGTGCATTATACATACTGTGTTTATATGTTGCTGCTGATTGGATAACACCTAACACACTCACCAAATAAGAGAAAACCAAAACTTACCACAAGCAGTTGTGCACTGTTCCACACCATTTTATGGAAACATGTTGTTCAACCCGGAAATCAGGGCAAAACGGTTCACGCACTTTTCAGATTGAACCCCTGGTCTCAGATGCTGAAACTCTGAAACAAATGGTCTGGGGGAATAAAAGTGGGATCTGGAGGCAGAAGGATTTGCTCTTAACCTATTGTCTGCTGAAGTAGTCCAGTCACATGTCATAGTTACCAAACAGGACATGCGAACAGGATGCACGGTTCTCTGCAGATTTTATTAGGTTTTCAGGCCTGTGGTGGGGGCGCCTAGTAGGGAATTCTGCAATCTCAGTTTCAGTTTCAGTTGCCTAATAGTATGCAAAACATTAGCGCCAGCCAAGCAGTGAGTGACCTGGTCCATACTGTGACATAACATTATTAAAATGATTAGGCCAAGGGTTCCTTTCATCAGTTGAGCTAAAAGGCTGTATATTAGGTTACATCTCTAGCTCTACTGTGCTAAATGTATTTAATTTCCAACAGCAGGCAACAAAGTTGTCCTATGTTTGTTTTCTGGTATCTACTGATATAAACAATATGGATACTGTTACTACTATTACTATCTGTAACATATGCCTACATGTAGGCTACTCCGGCTTTCTCCACCTACAGTTCACATGGAACGCACATGAGCACCAGTGTACATGCAGAGAGTCAAAACTGTCAAACTGACAGTAATGTTGTTCACATTGTACAGCTTTTTGTGCCTGACTTTGCATCATTGTTAGGGAATTCTAACAATTTTGGATCTGAATTTATAATCATGTTAATACCCCACCCAGTTTAGCAAGGATAGTGTACTGGTGGGTGGTGTTCAACCAATTATGGGTGGGGGGTAGTTAGGGCCAAAAGTGCCAGGGCCAATTTTTTGTCCCAGTCCAGCCCTGTCTGAAAAGCTTATCCAGTGGCAGAGTCTGGGCCAGTCGGATCAGGGAAATGGTCCACTGTCACCTCCTTTTATTTCAGGTTAGATTGGGCTCTGAACATGGACACTGAATAAGCAAGAAGAGCAGTTAGAAAACACTAAACAGGCAGTTGAACTGAAAAGAAAGCACTGGGACTAAGAACAGACGAGACAAAGAAGGTGAATGTAAAGAAATAATATGTATTATTAGAGGTTTTATGACATAACAGACCTGCACAAATTTGCACAGAAACCACACATAGATCAATTGAGGCATTTTGTCTTTCAGGGAACAAGATCCTGAACAAAATGGGCTTGAGCTTACTGGACAAGATAATCTGGGAAGGTTCCTACCAGGCCATCAAAGACACCTACCACTTCCGCCACCTTCTAGGCCGCTTTGCCGGTCATGTAACACAGGGCGAGGAACTTACGGAGCAGGAGGAGGAATGCCTCAAAAAACTGGGTGGGGACTGTGCCAGTTACTTGCGCATGAAGGCCCATGACGGCTCTTCCTATACACAGGTGGTGTCAACTCTCACCAACATCTTAAAGAAGTCAGGCATGCCACAGGTGGGCAGTGAATCACTTTATAGTCTGTAATTATCATTAGTTTGTGAACACGGAACGTCCCTTTTATTCTGCCTTTTCAGTTTGGTTTCAGACATTTTATTGACAGATTAAGTTACTCTGTACATACAAATATCTGCATGGGGTCTAGTGTTGTTTTATTAGCAGCATATACTGTGATACTGTCAGCAACATCATTGATAATATGATTAATTTTCTAGGTGTGTTACAACAACCCTGTGAAGAGTCCCAAAGACCACCTGCTCCTCAGCTTGGGGGCAGAAGTATATAAGGTTTGCCCAGATCCTGATGCTCTCCTGCCCTACCTCTTTAAGGAGAACCCTTTGATGCCAGTTGTCTATAACCACAAGATCAAGATTAATGCCGACACAGCAGGTCAGATGAAACTCTTGTGGGCAAATGCATAACAGAATTATAATTACAAGTAATATATTGTGTGTGTGTGTGTGTGTGTGTGTGTGTGTGTGTGTGTGTCAGGAGGGGAGGAGTGGATCAGTACAGGTCTCTACCTCTCTCATGGTATGAAGACCTACATGGCCATACCAGCAGAGATTGTCAACAAGGGATGGAAGGTATAGTGCACAAAATCAAATTTAAACATCAGGGTTGTTGAGTTCAAATGTGATACTGAAGATACAAGACAATCAATAATATATAACCCATAAAGGAACCCTGTGATTCCTATACAGAAGGACTGGTAATAACTTTTAGTAGACATATGTTTAAGAATGTATTTACTACTCCATCTATCTAAATATCATGCCAGGCTTACATCCTTTTACATGTGACTGTACAACAGAGGATCCTGCACTTTTCACACTGATTTTCAAAGCAGTAACACATTTTCCATGTCTTCCTCAGATCCAAATAGGATGTCAAACAGACCATCTCAACGCTGCAGAGCTAAGGAGAGCACCATGCGTTCATGAGCGATTTCCTATTACCACGGAGATGATGCAGGTGTGGAACCTGTGGGGTGGACTCATCTACCTGGTAGCCCCACCCAAAACACAAGTGCACGGGGTAGAGGTCACAGTGCAGATGGCTGTACCTGCACCATATTATAAATCTGGTGAGTCTTTTGTGGGTAACACTGATGCTCTTCATGCCTTTGCTGGCTAGAGAGGAGAGATGGATGATGCTAGCCACACTCAGTGTGGCGTGGAGAGAAGGCGTGGGCACACGGGTGGGAGTGTCCTGACCAGAATGTCATAGAGAAGTCATAGAGGCAATGAAAGGGTAACAAGCTGGCCAGGCTTTTATGTCTGAGTGTACAAAGGTAACAATGGAGAGATCTGGAAACTCAGAGAGGGAGTATCAAGGAGTCAAAGTACATCTAAAGCTTCATTTATACTCCTGCATGAGGTCTACATGCGTAGCTATGCAGGCTAAGCACGTAGCCAGGCATTTATACTTGTGCGTCCGTCAATCTGCAATTACACCCCCAAACGCTAGTCAGCTGTAGCGCTACAGAGTCCACTGTGTTGACTTTTGCCCGCCGCACTTAACACTTGAAAAGGCTATACCAGCCGCACGTTTACAATTTTCCCCTTAAACACGTTAGCGGAGTGCTCAACCACGACGTTGGGTGGAGGCTACGCAGAGGCTACGCCGTCGATTTGATGCAGAAGTATAAATTGCACTTAAGACAGGTGGCATCACAAAGTTTACTCACCCAGAATAACCCCAGGGACAAGTCCATGTGTGGGTTATGTTGCAGAAATCATGGACATTACATACACTACACAAACATTATGGGTGAAGGCGAAGAGTGAGCATGTTGCGTGACCTTCCTCAGTTGAGAACACCCTCATTGAACTGCAAGATGATTATAGTTTCTGCCTTGGCTAAATCTGAAGCTGTCCCGGTGAGCTGGGAGATGATGAAAGAGTTGATGGCCACTGCTGAATAGGATGTAAAATTAAAAAATATATTTATAAAAACAATTTTCATATTCTAGAAATATTTTTGTGTGTTTAATAGAAAACAAAACTAGTTCAAAGTCAATATTGAGTATACTTACAGTACACTCTCTCTTCTCCTTAGGTGTGACAACAGCAGCTCATTGGTCATTGCTGCGCACAGCCCCTGCACCCTGGGCAGAGTTGGAGTTTGACAACATCATCCTCACTGTACCATCAGTTGTTGTTCGGAGCCTGGTGCGCCCTGATGAGCTGGCGGCGCTCTGGGATGACATCATGAGGGGCATTGCTGATCTTGCTGTCATCCCACACAAATTTCCTCGCAAAGAACGTTTTGTAACTGATGTGCAGATTTCCCATGGTAAGTGTGTTTGGCTGTGGTATCTGAATGCCTTTTGTTTGCTCACCAGTCCCTCTTGAAACATAAAACAAATATTAAGAATATTACAGAAAGAGATTAAAAATGTTTAACCACCTATATAAATCACAAGCACACATAGACTAATTACAGGACTCTAACTACAGACTCATTTATCCAAGACAGCAGATAAACTCACATCACCACAGTTTCCTCATTCGTACCCATCCTGCAAACTCCAAATAAATTGGTTTCACCATCATGATAAACAGAAAAATAACACTTGGTATGTCTAATTCGCAGCCTAATTATCATCACTTACTTTTTCCGCTTTGCTCCGCTACTTCTTGATATGCCTATTCTTCTTTGTATTGCATGTAAATGCCTCCCTTTTGTTGCATTATTTCAGAGCTGTTGCCATTGTTGATTTACAGTCTGGTACAACCCCTAAATAAAATTATGAACCTGAAAATAAGCATAATATGACCACTTTAAGCTTTAAAAGTAAAAAGTTCTACACATTAAAATCTATTGATCTATATTTTTAAATAAGGAAAACTGAGTCGCAAGAGAAAAAGTGGATATTTCCTCTTCTATTGCTTATGTGGTGAAATGTTATAGACTTGTCAGCCATATAAACAATTTGCCTTGGCTGAACAGTTACACCTGACACCACAGTGCCCTCACTACAATCATCATTCTGTCTCTGAAAGGAAACCTGTTCTAGAAAAATCCAGTGCTAGTCTGAATAGACCTTTGCGCACTTGATTAGTCTTCATAAAGTCTGACTGGGGGCCAATCTGCTGGGTCATTTGGTGGAGCAGCAACTGTTCCATTAGGGTCTGAGCTGCTTCATCCTCTCATCAAAGTTGTAAACCTCAACACTCGATTTTATCTTTGACACAAGAGTGACTTGATTAATATCACTGTGCATGCCGGTGTTGAATCAGCGCAGAGTCGACTCTGGGACACACATACACACACAGACACACGAGCAGAAACACATACACAAATTTAGGTTGACCGTGTTTGTCAACAGGTAGTTCCATTATCCTTTATGAATGTCAAGTTATTTACTTAAATCAATTATTATTTCCCCTGTCATGGCTATGCTGTGTTGTTTATTTATTTTGCTTGACAACACATCTCTACTTTTCAAGCTCTCTTTTTTTGTGGTGTGTGTTCCCATGTCCCCATTTCTGCCCCCAAGTGACAAATTAATACATAATGATAAAAAAAAAATTAAATAAATAACAAACAAGAGAAAAGATTATATTAAAACTCTCTTGTTAATGCAAAATCTGTCTGGCACAACAACCTTATACTGCGTACCAGGCTTCTGGGCGGCATAGGTTTAAAAAAAAAGATTATTACAGTTGTTAAATGAGAACTTTTACAACAAGTTAGGCACATGATTTTACTGTTGCTTTGGATGCACTTGTATAACAGTGATTTCTTTACAGTGACCCACCACACACAACACTGTTTTTCAATTTTTTCTCCACCCAGGTTGGATGCATGCAGGTTATCCTATTATGGCACACAGGCCCACAGCAGCTGAGCTGGTCAGCACTGACCATGCTAGGAGTAAAGGCCTTTGGGGCCCCATACACGAGCTTGGACACAACCAACAGAGAAGCTGCTGGGAGTTCCCGCCAAATACCACAGAGTGTACATGCAACCTGTGGTCAGTGTATGTGCATGAAGAGGTGCTGAAGATCAACAGGGCACAGGTGGAGAAAATTCTTCCTGAAGAAATGTAGATTTCACTGTGATCACACTGTCAATTCCATAATTTTACCTTGACCAGTAATATCATATGATGAGTATGTGTACTTAATGCAGGCCGACCCAGCTATGACCCCAACAGAAAGGAAGACTCGTGTAGAAGAGTATGTAAAGGGGGGCAGGAAACTCAGCAGCTGGGATGCATTTGTGGCCTTGGAGACATATATGCAGGTAAGAGACAGAAGTAGAAAGAGACAGAAATGCAATATAAGATTCATAACTATATTTTCAGTGGTGTATAAACACCTTACATAAAGAACCGTTATGTTTTTGTTACCTTAGAATAAGCCATTTCTATCTATATAACTGCTATCATAGTACCATAATATTGCTGTGAATCATATATTATTGCTGTACGGCAGTTTAGGTGAGACAAATAGTCTTTCCATTGTCAATGTTTATGTAAACTTCATCGATTATGTGGTTTATAATGCTGTGGTGCAGCAACAGTGACAATGTTACACAGTCGGGGCTTACATTTTCCATGTTATCAGTCAGTGACCAAGTCACAATAACATTTGGTTTTACTGAATAATTAAGTAAATATAATTTCTTAATATATCTAGCTAAAGAAAGCTCATTTCTTATCTGGCTACTCTCTGCTGTCTTAGAAGACGACATGATAACCTTTGTGCTGTGTCAGCCACCTTGGCTATCATAGCTCTTTGAAAGGTTAGGGGGCAGACTGGTGGTGGTAGACTAGCAATTTGCAACCTCACCACTAGATGCCACTAAATCTTACACAATGAACCTTTAAGAAACTACCCCTGTGTTGCACCTGGTTTGCATTTATAAGAGCCCTATAGCTACAACAAAATAAATTGCATGGCAAGCATTCAGTTTCTACAGGGGTTGCAGACATTGGTAGAAACACTGTTAGAAACATACTATTACAGGGTAAAAATGACAACACCACTGTTTTACAATAAACCTGCTAATAAATACACACCATGCGTTGATACTAAACCACAACACAAAATTGCGTGCTTTGTGTGCAGATAATGTGCTTGGCAGCCATGCACTCTCTCTCAACAAATTAGCAACAAATTAATAACGGAGTTGTGTGTATGGAAATCTCTTTCTCACTACTGATGTGAGGGGATAAGACTGTTGCTACTAGTGGTGCATATGCATGTAAAATTTAAGATGCCAGTGGCATCAAAGAAATGGCCATGTTGTTACCTGAATCACAAGGATTTACCTTCAAGACATCTCAGACTCAGCTCTGTGTTGTCATAGTTTTCATTTTAAAGTTCCATTGAGATTAATATTCTTCTACCTCTGTCTCCTTCCATGTAGCTCCAGGAAAAGTTTGGCTGGGATGCCTTTAAGAAGGTGTTCGCTGCCTACCACAAGATGTCCAA
>JAPMOB010251718.1:0-29479 GCA_029875015.1 Lepomis gibbosus
AACAGGGCCCTTCTCTGGTGCTGCAGGAAGGAGTGGTGTTCTGCTTTGTCCTGACAGTCCAGCATTTATCTGAACAGAGATGATGGTAGGTGATGGGGGCTTAAACCTGTACAGGCTCACACCCTCCAGGTACTGGGGAACCTCTGGGAGGTCCTGAGACAAGTACCAGGGAGAAAAACTAAAATTGGGAAACATGAAAACTCTTGATCTCTTCTTATTTTCACACCTCCTCTCATGTGCAGGAGATAAACACATCTGTCGTATTTATCTAAAGGGTCCAGTTGCCAGCAAGAGACTTCCACTTCCTCTTTACTGGACATAATCTAAATATCAGCCTATGATGTAAAACGTGTAAATGTAAAAATTATGTTTCCGGAGGCCACAAGAGACTGCAGAGACACCTTCCATCCATTGTCAACCGCTTATCCTGCGTACAGGGTTGCGGGGGGCGAAAGGACAGGTTGCCAGTCCATCACAGGGCCACATACAGACAGACACTCACACCCAAGTCACCTGCATGGAGGTGGGAGGAAGCCGGAGCACCCGAAGAGAACCCACGCGGACACAGGGAGAGCATACAAACTCCACGCAGAAAGGCCGGGGTAACCAGGGTTTGAACCTACTACCTTCTTGCTGTGAGGCGACAGTGCTAAACACTGCACCACCGTGCCACCTTGCAGAGACACATTAAAATACTTACTTTAACTTTGTACTTTTGCAATCTGAGCTAAGCAGTCAACAATTTTCAGTCTTAAAACACAAACCATCAGAGTTAAAGCACAGGCGAATAATGTTACTGTATGACTTGTATGTGTCAGGCCGTCAAACTGTAGCCTATCTATGAAGGCCCTCCGAGAACCAGAACCAGAACCAGTTGCTTCCAGTGTCCATTTCTTCACATTTATCTCATTCTCACAACAGGGGTCAATGGAGATTGACTCCCTTCTGCAGCCAGCCTCATGTGGCAACTCGATGAATTGCAGGATTTTGTTACAGGTGGCTTCAGATAAGAGAACTGCAAGGTTGCGGCTTGGCTTTAGGACAGCAAACCGACTATCGGCCAGCAATAGCAGTCCGGTCACACAGGCGGAAACATGCAGTCCACTGCGGTGCTCTTTTTTCTAACTGCGGGCTGTGTCTGTGGAAAAGCTGCAGCTCAAAGGGAACTTGTGTATGTCACTGTGGTGAGTAATACTAATATTTGTGATAACGGTTCGTGAGCTGTGTTGAGTTGAACTGTGTTTCCGATCCGCGTCGTCGTATCTCGTCGGTGTGGATCGACGCCTGGGGAAACGACGCTTAAGTTTGCTTCCGGTTCAGCTTAAAGTAAAGTTAACTTACATGGTACATTAAAATGAGGTGCAGAAAAAAAGAGAGGTGAATGAAGTACGTAAAGACCTAAGCAATGGCAGAGAGAAACAGTAGCAAAAGACAAGTAAACTGGGAAGGCACTGAGAACTGAAGGGGGGAAAATACCATAGAAGTTGAAGGGAAGTCGAAAGTGAAAGTAAAATGAAAGGCAAGGCAAGGCAAGGCAAGTTTATTTGTATAGCACATTTCAACAACAAGGAAATTCAAAGTGCTTTACACAAAGAAAGAACAATGGAAACAGGGTGGAAGCTTTGCCTTTGATTGTGACTGAGAAAACTGATAGAACAGGAAAATGTGGCAATAAAAGAGCAAGGAAAGAAGTAAGGAAAGTACAATAAATAGATATTTACAGAATTTAAGAGGGACAGATAGTAAGACGCAATGAAATAGAGACAAACATGGAGGTTTTAGTAGCTAAAGTGCTCCAAAAAGGGCCGTGTGTGAGGTCAGGTGACTGGCAAAGGTAGGAATACTTTGAGGTTAACTGGTGGGCAGGAGAAGAAGAGGAATGATGGCAGTGGACAGATCAACAAGACGAATAAATGTCCACAAATCTGATACTATGTTTTAAAGGAACTTTGCCCTCTCTGGGAGCCTCTCTAGTCCAGATCTGGCAACTCTAGGTACAGTGGGTTTTGATCTGGACCTGGTCTTATGTGCTCTACATATGAAAACAGCAGTGAAATCACCTTTTATCATATGCGTTATCTTATATCGTTAATATGTTATCTAAAAAACGTTTTAAAATGTATTAATGAATATAATAATGCCTAATAATATAGATTTTAAAAAATGAAAACTCTTGATCTCTTCTTATTTTCACACCTCCTCTCATGTGCAGGAGATAAACACATCTGTCGTATTTATCTAAAGGGTCCAGTTGCCAGCAAGAGACTTTCACTTCGTCTTTACAGGACATCAACATCTAATCTAAATATGAACATGTAACACTATAGGCGTCCGGGGGCCACAAGAGACTGCAGAGACACATTAAAATATAAAACAGTATCAAGCTAAACATCTTTCTTACTTTAACTTTGTACTTTTACAATCTGAGCTAAGCAGTCAACAATTTTTCAGTCTTAAAAACATAAACCATCAGAGTTAAAGCACAGGCGAATAATGTTACTGTATGACTATATGAGCCAGTTGCTTCCAGTGTCCTTTTCTTCACGTTTATCTCATTCTCACAACAGGGGTCAATGTAGATTGACTCCTTCTGCAGCCAGCCTCACGTGGCCACTCGATGAATTGCAGGATTTTGTTACTGCCAGGTGGCTTCAGATATGAGAACTGCAAGGTTGCCTCTTGGCTTGAGGACAGCAAACCGACTATCGGGCAGTAAAAGCAGTCCGGTCACACAGGCAGAAACATGCAGTCCACTGCGGTGCTCTTTTTTCTAACTGCGGTGAGTAATACTAATATTTGTGATAACGGTCATGTGTGCAGGCAGGTGTGTGAGGTCAGGTGATTGGCAAAGGTAGGAATACTTTGAGGTTAATTGGTGGGCAGGAGAAGAAGAGCGGGTCTGAAAAAATAGCAGATATTAGCGGACAGATCAACAAGGTGAATAAATCTGATACTATGTTTTAAAGAAACTTAAGCCTCCCTGGGAGCCTCTCTAGTCCAGATCTGGCAACTCTAGGTACAGTGGTTTTTGATCTGGACCTGGTCTTATGTGCTCTACATGTGAAAACCGCAGTTAAATCACCTTTTATAGTTTTTTCACAAATACAATAGAGACTTTTACAAATCTAAAAAAAGTGTTTCAGATAGCGTTAATGATTTACCTAAAATGGTTTCACAACAGCTTTCACAACAGTAAGCAGTGCAAAAAAAAACAGAGAATCAGCAATGTAAGTTAACTTTCCCCTCATTTTCCCTTAACTTTCCCCTTAACTGCCAAGTCGAAAGCTGCAATTCAAGATTCATGTGCAGCTTTTGTACCAGCTATTAATAGTATTTTAACAAAATATCTGTTGTGTTCTATTATAGTTTTTTATCAGAGAATTTAAAGATAAAGTGAGGACTCCTCACTCTCTTCCAAAGACTGCAACTGCTTACTTTTTAAATTTGGTGTACTGATGAATTGAACCAGATTTCTCTGGAATAATTCCCCCCAGAATTGGTGGAGGTTGTGCACTGTCAGCATGTTTTTGCTGTCTGAAATCTAATTTTTAACCCATTAACCCATCTTTCATATTTTTTTTCTTTTTCATTATAACCGTTTATTATTTTAGGATGTTTATTATTTTAGGATGCCTAATAACATCTGGCTAGGGGACTGCCGATGAAAACTAGCCTGTGGCTAACTCGGGTACGCTTACATTTGCTTCGAATGTTGATCAGTGTACATTGTCCCCTTTTCAAATAAACAAATAAATGAAATGAAATGAAAATATATTTACTACATAATATACTTTAACATCAAATTGTATAGACAGTGATTCTGCTAATATCCAACCCTACTAATCTCATTATCACTAAATTACAGCATGATCCTTCTTAAGCAACGCTGAGGTTTTTAAAACAGCTTAGAAAATAATGATACATGTCACATTTTCTTGTGCCAAAGTTGAGGTTTTTTGCTCTAGTTGCACAGTAGAGGGGAAGAAGTTTGCTCTTTGGGTGTTGTTGGCTGACATGTCTTCTGTTTCCTCTCCAGCTGTTTCGGCATGGTGACAGATCACCAGTCGAAACATTTCCCACAAACCCACACAAAGAGAGCGACTGGCCTCAAGGCCTTGGGCAGCTATCAAAGGTATAAGAATATGTTTTAACTGGAGTGATTTCAAAAATCCTCACAGTACGTGTTGTGGATACTTCTTAGTCTTTCCAGCCCTTTTTTGCCTGATATCGCTGGAAAACTGTTTCAATAGGTGCATCGTTTTATGCAGCGTCTTAACATCTTGTGTGTGTGCTTTTTTTTTTAGGAGGGGATGAGGCAGCACTTTGAGCTGGGCCAGTTTCTGAGGAAGCGATACAATGGATTCCTTAACAACACCTATAAAAGACAAGAGGTAGGTGAAGTCACCTCATGCGCTTTCAGATCACATGACACCTCACCAGAAGCCTCATAGACAGACGATTCATGTTAACGTTTAGAAGAGAGGGCCCCTTAAAATGTTGGTGTTATACAGGGTTCCCACTGACCCGCTCACAGCCTGCGATGACCATGCTACAGTGTGTGAATACATTCGACCCCTCACATGCAACCCCTTTGTCCTCAGATCTCAGTTCTCAGTACAAACGTCGATCGTACCATGATGAGTGCTGAGGCCAACCTCGCAGGTCTCTGCTGTTCCACCTACACAGTAATTCTTATTTTTTCAGTATTTTCCTTCCCCACGTTAACAATCTGTCTTAATCGTCCTTCATCTAGGTCTCTACCCCCCCACTGATAATGAGGTCTTTGAACCAAATTTGAAGTGGCACCCTATACCTGTACACACTGTGCCACAAAGTGAAGAGGGGGTATGTAGATAATAAAAATAGTTCTATCAGTTCCCCTTGTTAAAAGTGTCTAAACTTTCGGTCTCCTTTTTTTTTTAGCTTCTTACTTTTCCTCATAAAGACTGTCCTCGCTACAAACAGCTGATGATTGAAACTGAACACACACCGGAATTTATTAATGTCAACACTACATACAAGGTACAGCCTGCTTCTCTTTTCTCAATTTAATCATATACAGTATATAGTAGGGTGGGAATCTCTAGGCACTTCACAATTTGCAATTATAAAACGATTATCCATGCATCAAGATGAATCTTTTTTAATATGTGATATCTGGATAATTTAAAGGATTTAATTTGTGCATTGAAATAATTTACTTTACTAACCACAGCTCCTTATGGTTCTTCTAGCCAATAGCTCCCAGTGTGATATATTCTAGTGTTATGTCTTAAAATTATTATGACATATTTACTTTAGGTATAGGTAGCTTACTGTGTTTCTCTCCTCCAGGTGTTTATAGAGCTGATAAATAATAAAACAGGACAGAATGACGTCAATGTGACAACAGCCTGGAAAGTGTACGACACCCTCTTCTGTGAGGTGAGACAGAAACACACACACAGTCACCACCAGCATAAGCAAGAAGTTCAGAACAGAAGTGAAACCTACGCTTTGTATCTATTTGTTTTGAATGAGGCAGGATATAATGACAATTTACATTTATTAATCAATGTATGAAACGTAAATTAGAGTAAGTGTACTATAGGTAAATTATTTAAATAATTGAATTCTTGGCATGCCATTAAATCCATGAAGATGTAAGAGGCTCTGGCTCGAATTGTTAGGCACAACGTGAGCGCAGGCTAGCAGGGGAGTGGGGGGCAGTAGTGCACGGGCACAAGGCCACTGGGCCTAGTGTGAGTACGCCCTTAGTGTACAGCGTGATGATCAGTATCTATAATTTTGCATTTTCCAGAAACACACAAAATAGTGTGAGATTTCACATTTGAGACAAATATGAAATCAGGTAGAGCTAGCTCAGTGAGTCCAACAATGTGAGAGATGTCCTTTTCACGGTTTCCCTAATTCCCGGTGTTTATTTTGTGTGTTTGTGTGAATTCAGTCGCGGCACAACATGTCCACTCCTGACTGGGTGACTCCTAATGTTATGGAGAAGCTCAGAGAGCTGAATGACTTTGCATTGCAGGTAAACAAAAAATAAATCAATTAAAAGGTTTTGGTGTCTCATGTTCCACATTTTAATTTGGAGTTTTGTAATGAGTGTGAAGAATTGTACTGATAGTGTTTGATGGCCAATTTTCACAGTACCTATTCGGGTTGCACAAACAACAAGAAAAGAGCCGTCTGCAGGGAGGTATGTGCTGCTTTACTGCAGGGACTTGCCAAACTAGATTTGTGCATGCATGCTCAGTATAGTAGAACAAGTTTAATAGAAAGGCTGTGTAAACCCTTCCGCCGTTCAAATACCGGCAGTAGAGGATCATTGATTTATGGACTGAATTTAATTTGCTACTTTAAATGAACTGAATGGAATTGTTTTTTGAACTGCATTGAAGTGAACCCTGAGAGGACATTTGAGTTGCGTTTATTGTTTGCTTATGTGAAACATTTAACTAATACAACCTACCTTTGTTGTATTTTATATCAGACTTGTGGATTTAGTGTACACTGATTATTTGCATTCAATGTGAGGGTCCTTATCATAAAATTTGTATTCTTTGTGACATTTGGTGGGTTCAAACCTAAATTTGTACATAAAATATCTTTTATGTCAGGAGACAAACCTGACTGGCTGACTCACTAGCCTATATAAATACACACACAAGATTAAATGGGTAAATAAACACTGCTGACTGTCTTTCAGGCGTTCTGTTGGGTGAAATAGTGAAGAATCTGACTGAAATAAAGAATCATTCAGGAAAGGCTGACCCACACCAAAATTCAAGTCTGAAAATGATGATGCTGTCAGCGGTGAGCTAGTTAACGACCCTAACGCTATATTACTTTAAATGACTGTTTTTTACCTAGTCAAGCTAGATGTTTCCAGCTAGTGTGCAAAGCCAAGCCAACAGTCGCCTGGCTGTAGCTTCTCCTCTAAACTCTCAAGAAGGTATAGTAGAACTATTTCTTTGTCTGACTTTCCACAGCATGACACCGCTATAGCCGCTCTTCAGTCCAGCTTGAATGTGTTCAATGGAAAACAGCCGCCATATGCCTCCTGTCAAATATTTGAGTTGTACAGGAACAATGGGTAAAATACACACACACACACTGAAACATACCACTGAAGCACACAGGCTCCATGTGATATTGAGAAGCTGATACCAGAAAGAAAGAACTTTTGCCAATTGGAATGAATGAATGAGACACAACCAGTTTCAAAAAATTCAAGGGTGAAGGAGCCAGTTGATTTAAATATGATTCTTTAAGGCTCCTAATAATTCAAGACACTAACCAGTAATTTTATCCTTATTGTCCATGATGACTATTTGTTGGTTTAAAGTACTAAAAGTAGATGTTAAACATGTTGAAATTTTGTCCATGCAGCTCTTTTTCGGTGTCGATGTTTTACCGGAACGACACCACAGTGGAGCCCTACCCTCTGAAGTTACCAGGCTGCTCCCTTGACTGCCCCATAGACACGTTTTTGAATATTACAAATGCGTCTATCTCCCAGAACTGGAAAGCAGAGTGTAAAGTGTCCTCAAATGCCAGGGATAAAGGTGAACTTCTCTCACAGTAAAAACTACTCAAATATATGAAACAAGATGAGCACCACTGATCCATTTTCTCCATTGTTCCTTCCTCTCCTCTGTCCATCTTTTGTCTCACCGTCTTCAGAAGTGATGATCATTCTGTTGCTGGCCGACTGTGTGCCCTTCCTCCTCATCGCCCTCCTCCTCGGCATTATTTCTTGGCAGACAAGGCAAAACAGCAACCTAAAATATGTTTTGCAAGAATATAATTAATAGTATTTTATATGTGTGTCTTTTATATATTCATCTGGAAACATTAAGAATGTAATCAGTAGTCTAAACTCTGTGTGAACTCCAAGGGGGTTTTCTCACCTGATAGTCCTGACCAAGGTCTGGACTTTTATTTGTTTTTTTATCTCACATTTGATAGTTATTTTCTATTAATATATACACACGTTTACTGTTTTATTTACGTTATTTTTTATAATATATATATATATATTTTTATAGTCATTAATGAACTGTATAAAATGTATTGTTCTTTTGCATTTTATTTGTAGCTTTGGCAATATACAATATATAATATAAAGCTAGATTGAATTGAATTGAATTGAAAGGAGGAGAAGACAGCAAGCAATCATGCTGCACCTCCATTTGAGGAGAGACTGAAGACATGAGTGGCATTTTGCTTCCAAAGTGGCCATATGTTTCAAAAGATGAGCTGTTACGGGAGATTTATAATTGTGTAACTGTAATTTTGGTTCAGAACCAACTGAAAAGTTGACCTGTTGTATTGTGACAAAATAAATCTACCTGTAAGTTGAAAAGTAAAAATACTCGCAAAAAGTGTTTAATGTTTCACATGAAAAGTGATTATGCAGTTTATTTCTGTGTGTGCCAGAGTATTTTTACTTTCTATCTTAGATGAAAAAATACATAAGAGCCTTACACCCAGTACCAGAGCGTGATGTTTTTGAAGTGTGCCTTGTTTGCTCTGTCTAGGTTAAACACATAAGGATGTGTGCACATCCAAATCAACTTGTGGGTAAGTGATAAAGCAAAGAATGACCTGCGCACTGAGTAATTATGGATCCAACTGGGTAGTCTCATTTATTATGACATTACTGTAAAGTCTAAGAGCTGATAGAAGTGACCTGTTATAAAGAGGGGCATCTTCTACTTGGCTTCAAAAATATTCAGTGTGCAGATGATTATTTTTTTTCTCACAATAGAGTGTAACTTCTCAGTGAATGTCACATTTGTCTCTCTAATAAATGCCCAAATAAAACCAGTATAGAACATCAGCTTTTCTTTTTTTACTTTCCACTAACATATGCAAAATGTTAACCTAAAAACACCATTTTAATATTTTCATTTACACCCATGTCTTAATACAACTTATTAAAAATAAAAACATTTACCCTCAAAGTTTAGTTTGTAGTTTAGTGTGTGACAGCTCCCTTAGCACTCACTATTAAACTGCACATTCATTTTAAAAGCTGAAACGCTTGTTAGTATAGATGCTGTTGACAAGCACGAACACTTATCTGTCACTTCCGGTTTCTCTTTCTGTTTCAAGTCAGGTATTTAAGCAGACTATTTATTTCAAAATAAAATGTGTACAAAACAACATGTGCCTTCATTCGTGAATAAAATAAAAGGTCTCGGTGAAAATTTAGTACAACCTTTAAAAAAAGCAATAGAAAAGATATTTTTCCTTTTTATTGATGCAATGTATTCCCTCAGTTGCTCACGTTTTGTGTGTGAAAAGTTAACGCTACATTTACGCTTTAACTTCCGGTGTTGTTGCGGCTTAGGTAACTATGGCTGACTTGATTCAGCTCAGGACCGCTAGGAGACTAAACCGACAATCAGCTATCTGCGGTTAGCAAACACAGGCTAGCCGTCCGGTTACACAGACGGAAACATGGTGTCCACGGCTGTGCTCGTTCTTTTAACTGTGGGCTGTGTCTGTGGAAAAGCTGCAGCAGAAAGGGAACTTGTATATGTGACTTTGGTGAGTAATATTTGTTATAACGCTTCGGAAGCTGTGTTGAGTTCAACTGTGTAACCGATCCGCGTCGTTTCTCTTCGGTGTGGATCGACGCCTGCGGAACTGTATTCAAAATGTATGAGATTTAGTTTTTGCTTTGCTTTTATGTAAACATGTATATTAGTCTGAGCACGAATTACGTCTAAGACATATAATCTTGGTATTTTAGTGAATTCGGCTTTGTAAAAATCCAAGTAGCAAAAATTCGTGAGACACCACAAAACAACAGCCCTTCAATTAAAAGAACATAACAGGAACTAGTTTAGCTAGTGCCAACAATGCATTACATGGCTTAAAACCCATCTTAAAAAATGAAAATGAAAATATATGTTAAAATGTTTTGAAGGAGTTACAGAAATAGCCATTGTCGTTTCATTGTAACACCAATGCAAACGGCAAACACCACTTGGGAATAGCTGATGTAACGTTACTTTGGGTCATATGTAATCCTTGAGGCATTTCTGGTCAGAATGATAATGGCTTGGGTCATGTAGAAACCTCCATTGTCTCCATTGGACATAATGAAGCACTGGCCTAAGTATTTGCAGATGCCCTGCCCTGAACCTGTTCACAGCTCATCAGAAATCCATCCTGCCCCAGGGAAGAAATGCAGTATAGTCAGAGATACAGAGGTTATTGTGTTGACAGAGCAACAGCGAGCAACATTATATTGTCTTCTCTCTGTGCAAATATTTTGTGAGAAGATTTTAAATGTTTGTTTAGAGCTCCATAGATGTTTAAAGGTTGCCTAATCCACTCAGAGTCCTTGACCATTATCTATATAGAGTACTAATCTGTGATTTTCAACTTAAGCTCACACATTAGTGTGTTTTGTCATGTCCTCCTTGTGAGGGTCAGTGAATGTAATCGAGGAGAGTATAGACACACTTGCAGGAGACTGATAATGTTGCATTGCCAACCTTGTTCTCTCCATAGATAACACACTGTGGCAAGCTGTAAATGCAAACGTTGTGTCTGAGTAAAGTCCTTTTTCTTTTAGCGTAACAGACAAGGAATCTGTGAGGACTGAGATAGCATTGGACACACTCTGTTTTCTCATGTTTAAAGCTACTTTATCAATCATCTTGCATGTGAGAGGGAGGTCAGGTCAGAGGGCCAACATAGATTTTCTCATGTGAAAGTTTTGTTGACTGTTGTTGCAACTGCTATTGAGGGCTCTTAATGGAACATATTATTTTTTGCACTCATTCTGAACGGTTCCCCAGTTGACTGCTACATAGCCATTAAGGGATCAAGTTTATTTATTTTATTAAGATTAGACGGTAAAAAAAGCCCTTTAAAAACAATTTGCACACTTTATTTATTTTGGATGGATCAGTCATGCATGCACTCCACTCCAAAAAACCACATACCCACACTTCTCTTTGCTGGCTCGAAGATTGAAACTTGAAACTGTTCCACTCGAATAGACAAGCTCTTGTGGTGGCATCCAGTAACAAAACCTAATTGACCGGATACAGATATGATTTTCAACGTACACCAACATTAAGGTTCAAAACACAAGTTCTTTATTGTCAAAGGAACAGTTTCAAGTAAAAGACCAAGTTAAAAATAAACATAGTTCCCCTTGTACAATATATTGAGGCATTTTTTAAATTGTAGGTTTATTTAGTATTGTACTGTCCTAATATTCACTTATCAAATGGCTTTCACACTTTTTATTATCAGACTAGACTTCCTTTTGTTTTGTTTTCCTGGTTATGGATGACATTGCAGTGTCAGACCAACACTTGGTCAGATCGTTATCATCAGCTGACTGAATATTATAACAGCCAGTGACACAGATAAAGTTAGGATGGAGGTTTTGGTTTGAGTCCTTTTTTGTTTTTTTAGAGGAGCTGCATGGAGTTTTACAAACGTTACACGTTAAAGGCATAATAAAGAGATAATACAGCTATCTGCTCTCAAGCAGTTGGAAATAGAGCTTCTAAAGAGACTTTTAAACACAAACAAGACATGATAAAACTGTAAACATTTTTTTTGCTGACAGTCAATAAATCAGCTTCATCAAATGGCTTTTTCTACCAAAAGTATTTTATTGCTAAATACATTCACATTTACCCGTCATTTATGACGTTGTGGTGTTAGATTCATGTGCAGCTGCATTCCAAGCTTCATTTCCCCATTTTTTTTTTTCTTCTAAGAAGATTTCTTCAACAAGACAAGCCTTAGGTCCTGTCAGGGGAGCCGTGTTTTCCAAGTTCCTCCATAATAGCTTTTGTACTTTTTAACTAAATATCTGTCGCTTTCTATTACTGTTTTTATCAGAGAATTTAGTTATAAAGATAGAGCCTTTTTATGTTGGTATATTTCTTGTAGCAGTCAATTTTAATCCATTAAGCCAATTTCTCGTTCATATATTTAGTTGAATGTTAATCTAGCTCCCAATATACTTCAACATCAAATTGTATAGACAGTGATTCTGCTGGTATCCAACCCTACTAATCTCACTGTCACCTAATTACAGCACAATCCCTCTTTAGTCTCTGTGTAGCAACGCTGGGGTTTTTAAAACAGCTTGGGTTAATAGAAAATACTGATACAGGTCACATTTTCCTGTTTTTTGCTCTAGTTGCACAGTAAAAGGGAAGTAGTGTGTTCTTATTTGGGGGGTGTTACCTGACATGTCTTCTGTTTCCCCTCCAGCTGTTTCGGCATGGTGACAGGTCACCGGTCAAAGCGTTTCCCACAGACCCACACCAAGAGAGCGACTGGCCTCAAGGCTTCGGGCAACTATCACAGGTATAATGAATATGTTTTAACTGGGGTGACTGAAAACATCAGCACTCACAGTACATGTCATGGAAACTTTTTAGTCTTCCCAGACCTTTTTTGCCTCATATCGCTGGAAGACTGTTTCAATAGGTGCATTGTTTTATGCAGCGTCTCAAAGTCTTGTTGTTGGTGGTTGTTTTTTTTTTAAGGAGGGGATGAGGCAGCACTTTGAGCTGGGCCAGTTTCTGAGGAAGCGATACAATGGATTCCTTAACGACACCTATAAAAGACAAGAGGTAGGTGAAGTCACCTCATGCGCTTTCAGATCACATGACACCTCACCAGAAGCCTCATAGAGAGACGATTCATGTTAACTTTAGAAGAGAGGGCCCCTTGCCATGTTGGTGTTATACAGGGTTCCCACTGCTGCTGCAATTCCTGTGAACAGACTGACGCGAGCAAAGGAAGTCTGCGAAGACCATGCTACAGTGTGTGAATACATTCGACCCCTCACTTGCAACCCTTTTGTCCTCAGATCTCAGTTCGCAGTACAGACTACGATCGCACCCTCATGAGCGCAGAGGCCAACCTCGCAGGTCTCTGCTCTTCCACCTACCCAGTAATTCTTCTCTCCCCGGTACTTTCCTTCCCCGCGTTAACAGTCTGCTTTATTCATCATTATTTATCTAGGTCTCTATCCCCCCACTGGTCAGCAGGTCTTTGAACCAAACTTGAAGTGGCAGCCCATACCTGTACACACCGTGCCACAAAGTGAAGAGAGGGTATGTAGATAATATAAATAGTTCTATCAGTTCCCCTTACTATAATTGTCTAAAATTTTGGTCGCCTTTTTTTTTTAGCTTCTTTCTTTTCCTCTTGGAGACTGTCCTCGCTACAAACAGCTGATGAATGAAACTGAACACACACAGGAATTTATTAATGTCACCACTACATACAAGGTACAGTCTGCTTCTCTTTTCTCCTTTACATCAAATACAGAATACGGCACCAAGATTAGGGCCATAGCTACTAATAAGACGCACTAAGGTCATGTCCCCACTATATTATGCCCAATATTTCTTATAATTAAGGTGGGTTATGTTGCATCAAAAGGAATATGAATTCTATTCTATTCTATTCTAGTCTTATATCATAACACATTTTAAATATTTTAATTTAGGTATGTGGAGCTTACTATGTTCTTCTCCTCAGGATATTATAGAGCTGGTGAGGAATAAAACAGGACTGAATAAGACCAATGTGGAGTCAGTCTGGAGCGTGTACGACACCCTCTTCTGTGAGGTGAGAACACACATACACCGAAACAGTCAGTCACCAGCAGAATAAACAAGAAGTTCAGAGCAGAAGTGAAATCTACGCTTTGTATCAATATTTGTTTTGACTGAGGCTGGAAATGTTCAAATGATCTCCTGTTTAACTTATGCAAAAAATCCTCTGACAAGACTCCTCTTCCAATTTGTCAAAGTGTACCAAAATGTATAAAATGTAAATTAGAGTACATTATTTAAACAATTAATTGAATTTGTGCCATTAAATCTATTTTTATGAGAGATTTTGTCAGGTTTGTATATTTTAGTTATAAAATAAAATGAAATAAGTTATGAAGGAAAAAAGTCTCGTTCACTACACATGTTGTCGTAATTTCAAAATAAGAGCGTCCTGTTATTCAAGACATGATTCACAAGCTGTTTGAAGTTCAACTGAGAAGTTAACCAAAGTTATGTGTGAAACTTCTGGTGAGCCAGACGGGAACTGACCAAATGTGTTTTAGTCTTGTGACTCAACTGGCCTCACCAGTTTTTGAGGATCATGTGAACAAGCTGTTAGAGTAACAGGACTGTGCAACTCTAGTTAACAAACACCCCTGCGTGCGTTTCAGCGGGGGTTTTAGTGCACAGCATGAGCACACATATGCCACATCAATCAATACATACACTAACATGAGTTTAGGGATTATTATTCATATTTTTATGAGTCAAAAACACACAAAATTGTATGAGTTCCCCTTCGAGGGAACACCTAGGTGTTCCCATAGTCTCGTAACCGACGCAGTGTCTCGTTCCCCTTCTCGGGGAACCAGGGTTACATATGTAACCCAAGACGATTTTAAGTAAGAGGCAAATATGTAATTGGGTCACCGAGTAAATCAACAGAAAAATTTAGCAACAAAGTGAGAGATGGTTGCAGAGAGAGACTTGTTGGCGGAGGAATGCTGGCAAAGTGCGATCAAGAACAATTTGTCACAGCTTAATAAAAGCTTGGAAACCATCTTTTTCATGGTTTCCATAATTCCCAATGTTTGGTGTGTGTGTGTGTGTGTGTGTGTGTGTGTGTGTGTGAATTCAGTCCCGGCACAACATCTCTGCTCCTGACTGGGTGACTCCTGATGTTATGGAGAAGCTCAGAGTGCTCAAAGACTTTGGATTTCAGGTAATACATTTTTTTTTGGTGTCTCATGATGGTTCACATGCTAAAAGTATTGTAATAATACTGTTTGATGTACAATTTCCACAGGTCATATTCGGGTTCTACAAACAACAAGAAAAGAGCCGTCTGCAGGGAGGTATGTGATGCTTTACTGCAGGGACTTGCCAAACTAGATTTGTGTGTGTACAACAATCTGTCTGAGGGAAACATTTGTTTTTCATCGGCTGTGTGCTTTGTTGTTTATAATAATGTTTATTTGCTTTTTTAATATATAAAATGTCCCTTAGTCCCCATAGTTCTTACACTGTCAAAGCAAATGCTGTATAATCATGATTATTACAGTTGACCCCGAGCAGTGTAGTAATATTCTATATTTTTAACAAAAACAGGCCATGGATATAAAGTTTCATTAGGAAAAGGGCAAAATAATTCATTTAAAAAGCTGGGCACTGTAGCTTAAGCTTAAGAAAGCATTTCTTGGGGACCATTTTAAGCAGTGGATTAATCCACATTTCCTCTTGTGAGCATTTTTTGAAAAACAGTTGAGCTCTGTGGCACATAGGAAGAAGATGCTTGATCGTAGGATACATTCATTGTTGGTTTTAGTTTTTGCATGAGCTTTGTTGACAGTAGGAAAACTACAGACTGTCACCAGATATTTAAATACAGGATTAAATAGGGAAATAAGAGCTGCTGCTGTCTTCTAGGTATCTTGTTGGGTGAAATAGTGAAGAATCTTTCCAAGATGGCCGTTGCAGACCCCAAACCTAGACTGAAAATGATGATGCTGTCAGCGGTGAGCTAGTTAACGTCACTAACGCTATAAGAATGACTTAAAATTACTGTTTTTTCACCTAGTCAGGTTACCTGTATCCAGCCTTTGTGCTAAGCTAAGCTAACCATCACCTGGCTGTATCTACTCCTCTAACTCTTGGCAAAAAACTATGTCTCATTTTCCACAGCATGACACCACTGTAGCCGCTCTTCAGGCCAGCTTGAATGTGTTCAATGGAAAACAGCCGCCATATGCCTCCTGTCAAATACTTGAGTTGTACAGGGAAGACAATGGGTAAAATACACACAAACGGTGTATACTGTTGACACTTACTGAAACATAATGCTGACAGAGGCTCCATGTGATATTGAGAAGCTCATACGAGAAAGAAAGAAATCATTTTAAGTGGTGAAAATGGACTTTTACTTTTAAACAAAACCAGATTCAACTGTGTCAAAAATAAAAGTGTGTATGAACCAGTGGATTTAAATTAGCTTTTACGATACTTGTACCTCATAATCCGGTACACTGATGTCCATGAGCACTATTTTTGGGTTTAAAAAGCTTAAAGTGGACATTAAACATGTTTAAATGTGACATTATACAGTTAAACACTATAAAACTTATTAAACTTAAAATATTGTACCCTTGTCTCCCCCCCCTGTGTCCATGCAGCTCTTTTTCTGTGTCGATGTTTTACCGAAACGACAGCACAGTGGAGCCCTACCCTCTGCAGTTACCAGGCTGCTCCCTTGACTGCCCCTTAGATGAGTTTGTGAAAATTACAAAGCTCTCTATCTCAGAAGACCGGGACAAAGAGTGTGAAGTGCCGTCGGATGGGAGCAATGAAGGTGAACTTTTCCCACACTAAAAACTAAAACTAAAATAAAATGAAAAAGGTGACCACCACTGATCCATTTTCTCCATTCTTCCTTCCTCTCCTCTTTCTTATCCTCAGAAGTGATTATCAGTCTGGCGGTGTCCAGCTTTCTGCTCCTCCTCCTCATCGCCCTCCTCCTCTGTGTTATTTGCTGGCAGACGAAGCCAAACGGCAGCCGTGGATACCACCATGTGGTCAACCAGGAAGTCGGAGAGGAATCCTGACAGAAGTACAAACTCCTCTCTCGGAGATCTAGAAACCTCACGTCTTGGGACAGCAGTGATGACGATGAACTTTAAACTCTTGAGTTACCATTTGTGATAGTTTCGACACGTTCGGTTCAGGGACCCACAAACATAAGAGTCAGAATGACCCTGTTTCTTTGGGTCAGAGGGAAAATTTTAGATTTTTAAAGATTTAAACTTAAGATTTTAGACAGGCCCAGCTTTTTCTCCATCACTCTGAACTAGCATGATTAGTGATGTTAGTTATTAGTGATGCATTGTTGGAGGGACCAGGACTGGTTTCTACACCAAGAAGACACAGCAGGGAAAACATTTTTATTATATTTAAAGTGTTCCCACGGTCTGATCTGCAATCAGCCAAAGTGGTTCACGATTTTAATAATTTCAAATATGACCCTGATTTTTCTGCTTGGAAAGACACGTTTCAGTCTGGTTTTTGTTAAATCTGTCAACCAAAATCAGATTTGAACGGCTGCAGAAAACTTCAGCGAGTCAAAGAAGAAAACAGTGACAAAGTTTTAAGATTAAGATTTTAAATAATAAAATAATGGTTGGTGGTGGAAAATGGGGAGTTCTTGAAAAAAAATTTTTTTTATTGTTTTGCAACATGTTTGACCTCCTGGTAGGTCTGATTTTCTTTAAAAAAATATAGCACATACTATTTTATGTGATTACAGACATCTATGATGCTGACAGGATTAAAACTTAATTGGCTAAATTGTTTTGATACTGAATTTCTGTCCAGAATGTTTCCAGAACAGGCCTGTTTCCACAGGTTCTATGTAATCACATTACTTTTTTTAATTGGCAAGAATGCATTAGTTTTGTATGTGTGTGTAATTGAAAATTAACATGACAGTTAGTGTGTGCACAGATGTATTCATGAATTTCATGAAGTTTTGATTTGTGTACATGCTGGCAGTGAGGCCTAATGAAAGAGGTGCCTTAAATATTTTTAATTTTTGTTCTGCTGTAATGGAATAACACATTTTTGTTGGTGTTGAAGTTTTTGATGTGAACTGAAAACACCCTTACAAAAAGGTGCGCTTGGTTTATCAATGACCCCTGCTTTGGGAAATTTAGGAAACTGTCATTCACCCAGAGAGGGAGTTGGCCTCGACAGCAAACGTCCACCCCACATATCCTTTAGCATGACTGAGCTGAGCCCGACCTTTAAGGGCAAACCAAGCAAAATAGATCTGTTTTTGTGTCAACAAGAATTAAATTAGTTTTGTGAACATATAATTCAGCTTCTTACAAATAGAGCTTACAGCTTCCTATAAAATGTTTTTAATGTTAATATTTTGGCACTTTGGAAAAACTGGAGCTATTTACATTTGTGTTTTTGAGTCTGGCTGCCTTTTTTAACAGCTTTGACGTATGTGACAAATAAGAACCTGTTTTGTCTTTGAAACAATCATCTTTTTAAATGCAGGACTGTGAACCTAAAACCTTCAGCTCATGCAGTTTTAGAAAAAGATAACCCACGGTTTTATACAAAAGAGCTGAATGTTTGCCTAGGGTGAAAAAAAATCCAGTATATCAAGTATGAAAGAGTCTGGATTTTGACGATAATTGCTAGAAAATTAAAATTGCCTGTCACACTAGTCAACATCATTAAAATTATTTGTAGGCATTGTTTATCCCCACTCAGAATTGTCATTTCAATTTTCATTCATGCTGTGAATGATTGATCAGACTTTGAGAATGTGTTGCTCATACTTTTGTTTTTTGAAAATAGATGATCAGTCATTGCGAATGTTGCTTGTAGATAATAACATGCTTAGCAGATGATTGTCAGAGAAAAACCCCACTCAGGAATGCAAAGCTATTAGTGTGGCAGCACCAATCAAATCAGTCCAATCAGTCCTCAGCGAAACCTGCTTTTACTGTTTTGTCACTCTCATACACACTGACAATTTTTGAATGCTCAAAACCCTGCATATCTACTCATAGGTCAAGCTCAACATTTTTACACATAAAATTAAATTATTTTAATACACTTAAACCATGAAATATCAAAAATGATTTGTCATGTTTCAAATATGTGTCTGAAAACAAATTAAATATCTACAAGTTGGCAGATTTATACTTTCTGGTTCAGTGATTTCACTAGTAGATCCCTAAAATATTTATATCTCAGAGTACAGTTACAAAACTTGGCCGTGTTTTGCAGTGAGCCGGCCAGCTACTTTCTTGGCTTAAGTCGGATGTTCCTCATAAACTTGTTAACTGGTAAATTCAGCCACATGACCTGCTACAGGAGTTCATGTCTGTACATAGTGGTGATGGTTTGATTTTTCCCATGCAGTGGTGATTACTGGTTTATTTGGTGGGAGAAACAGCACTAAACTATCTGTTGTGTAATCTTTCAAATAACACTTTACTAAATGGATAATCATGGTTGGTTTAACATGAGGAAATACTTTTTTTTTTACTGTGAACAATTGACAAATTCTGGTTCCCTTTTGTCTTAAAAACAGTGCAGTAGGCCTTTATTTAAACATGGTAGTGCTTTTCTTGCATACATCATTAGTGATCTGTTGTGTGATAGGTTACATTCAGTATGGCCACAGATAAAACAATTCATAAAACAAGTACCGCTGCCTTTTTTTAAAAGCAGATAGAGCAAATAACAAATACACAAATAATATCACCTTGGAAAGAAAATATGACACTGAGTTCTTGCACTCTAATGCAGAAGCATGCAATGTAGATGTTAATTCTTCTGAAATGGGCAAGCAGCTGAACACATAACTTCATTTTCATTACTGTATTTGAAAGTGTCCTGTGAAACTTTTTTTTGTCATGTATGATGTCAAACTTTACATTGTCATTTACAGATTGAGTTTCATGACAGCTGAAGTCTGTTTAAGTACCACGGTGTTGGGTAGCATATTTTTTCATTCAGTCCTGACAAACTTAGTTAGCACAGATACACTGATTTTGGTCTGAGAGATGGGTCATAGGCTGCAGTCTGTCATGAGATTCAGAAAATTCATGAGATAAAAAATGATAGGAGAGAGGGAAAGTGGGGGGGGGGAAAGAAAATCAAACAAAAATCAGAGGGAAAAAAGATGTATAAAAGCATATTCAACTTCAAAAACAAAAAATCTGATCTCACATACACACATCGACTCAAGATGTCACTTAACACACATGGATTAGAAATTGATTAACTTGGAGACACTCAAACAATCAAAACATATATCATACAACCATTTCTTGTGCAAAAATATATTTTTCTTAAGGAATGAAACTGTTATGACAAAATGTGATGGCACATTGATATTTCCTTTCTGAAAGGATAAATAGCTAAATATATAATACAGATGATTATTGACGAAAATACATAAAACAAGTAGGAGATGAAATCCTACATTCAGGCCCAAAGCCTTTCCTCTCAAGGTGACTGTCTTCTAAGTGCAAATTGTTGCCTCACAGCTCAGATAAGATCAGATTCCACAAAATGTTTTTGGTCAAAAGGAGGTTTCAGAGACACTTCCACCCTGTTAATGAACAATCCTAGGGCAGATTTCTACTCCAATGTTGAATGTAGATTACATACTGTTCCTTTGATCTGTCATACTGTATATCCACATGTTCAAATGATACTGATGACGCTACTGCAAGTTAATCTGTGATATGTGTTTAACATTCAATAACTTGACAGTGCATGGCACTCCTGTCTTACGTTTTCACATAGCTTCCATTGTATAATTGTGGGTAACCTAGATTTGCAGTGGCATGTTCTTGTAACCGAGCAGATTTTGTTAACGCCTGATTCATTATTAAAGTCACCCCTAATTAATTAGTTTGTTACATTTTTTACACACTTATACAAACTTGTGCTAATAAGAGAGAAAATAACCCATATGGCAGCTACATATAAATTTAATATATTTTGCGGTTGTAAGCATTTTACATGTGTAGATAAACTGACCAGTATTTTGAATTTCTGTATTATGAACATTGTAAAAAGCTTATTTTACATGTCAAACTAAACAAGAATCCACTAAGTAGAACTGAGTTGACTGCCTATGAGTCTCAAGCTCGCTAACTGTGTTTTTACAACTTTATATTTCTGTGGCACCGAAATTAACAATCACTGTTTGATATTAAGATAATATAACCAAGTCTGTGATGGGTTAAGTTTTATTAGCTTATTGTGTTTCGGTTTTGCTAGGTCACTGAGAATCTTCTTGGTTAAAGAGATTTTGAGTTTAAGCTAACTGTTAGCATTGACTGCTACAGAATCTAATGGCAAATTAGCAACAGCTAATTCCTGTCATACGTAACGAGACCTAAAAGTGAGAAACGCCATGACATGCCCTTTGTAGATGCATATCATTTGTTTGTATTGTCACAAAAGCCTTTTTGAGGATTGAGGATCAGGCTAACAGACTAGCATCCATCACTGTTCTTTTTCAGGTTAAATTACCCTTTTTTTAATGCAAATGAAAAAGACTATCATATGGGTGCCCATTAAACACAACCACACAGCCCAAATAATAGTTTTCTGAGTGAATATAACATCCAGAACTGCTGACTGACAGACCACTGCAGTCTCAGGTTAGCCATGTTAGCTTGAGAAGCTGGCAACATAGCTCCTTTCTGAGCAGAATTTAATAGAAGCACACTTGGATAAAATTTACAAGGAATAGGGGGAAAGGATGATGAGAGCGATGATTATCTAGTCCCTGATAATTCCAGAATCAGAAATGATAATCTGACCAAAACATTTGACAGAACAAGTTTGGTCTTCGCAGTTTTAGGTGTATTAGCCATATTAGTCCTAAACATGTGGTCCATAGCCTGCACTTGCCTTCATTCTATGTCCATATATGCCATTTAAAGACCTTGATGTCTAAAAAAAAATGCAATTAGTCGTGGCACAACAACTTCCCACTTCAAAGTTGCTGATACCAACACATTCCTCCGTAATAATTAAGTGAATCCATTTTGAGGCCCAACCTGGTCCAGAGCAATACCTCAGAATATTACTCAAAAGCACCTGATTTTATGTATCTAGGGAAGCAAAATGGTGACAAAAATGCAGGACATTGTTAGTTATTAGTCTTTCTCAATCTTTACGGTGGACCCTGCTTAATTCTGTGGGGTACTGAAATAATTTTGCGACCCGCAGTAATAATTCTGTGGCGTGGAATAGTAGTTACTGTGATGGTGATGGTGGTAGTTGTTCTGCGGGGTGGAGTAGTAGTTGTGATGGTGGTGATGGTGACCCTGTATGTTTCCATAGGCGAAGAGGAGGGGGGCCGTGGAAGACGGCGTTTGCTGGGTGGATGCAACACCCGCTGTCAGAGTCCCGCTGGGTTGGATGGAGCCATACCAACTGGACGCACCCAGCTGGGGAGTGGTGGAGAGGAGACTAGGAGATGAGAAGGATTAAAAAAAGGTGTTAACGAGGAGGTAGGAGGGAGAGGATAAGGTCAAAAGTTATTTTACCAGTCAGGGTATCGAAGTTAGGTTCAACTTGTTTGCTGTACTTGAATGATAACAGATAATGAAAGACTATTTGTGCTTGTGTGTTCCCACCTGGCCCGATCTGTTCTACTATTAATGCTTCTGGACAGGTCATCATCACTATCGTATCGTCGGGGGTTGTCAAAGAAATAAGCTCTGGAGCTGAAACTGTGGCTGTTGATCATCCCTCCTGGAGCCTGAGGAGTACAGACATGTTAAAGCTTCATTATAGTTTACATCTCTGAAAGTAGAATATTGCTGGCATTTGTGCTTTCCACATATTATTTTACCAGGTTTTGGTTTGGTCTCTGGACTCTGAAGAAAACCACCACTAAGCTTGTAGGTAGCAGCTCCCAGAAAAACAGAATTATACCAAATGCGATGTAAGCTTCGCCACTGATCTCCTGCACATCAGCCTGTAACATACACAATCACACTGTATGATATATTCATATTACCTGAACTAAACAAAATAGGAAATAGACCCCGTGCTGCATTCGTGCTTTTACATCTAGTGAGTGTGCATTAAATTTTTCAAATAATTTTTCTTTCATTACGGACACCACTTATTATGAGTTTGACAGACCTAAAGGTTGTTCATCATTTTGGGCATAAGGTTATTTTCTTTCTTGCTGAGTGTTGAGTTTTCTTGATAAGAACACCCTAAAGTCTTTGGGCTAATTATGTAGCTGGAATCAGGTGGCAATTAGTTTATCTATGTCTAAAGACTTGAAGCAGGGAGAAACAGCCTCTTTAAAATATTTTTTAAAAAGTCTAACAACACTTGTTTAGCTCGCAAAAAAAACTATTTTATCTTGTTTGTTTTATCTGTACACAAATCAGCAAAAAATGTAAAAAGTTGTGTTATTTTGTGGAATTACGTGCGGTAAAACTATTTCCCTCTGGATGCATAGTCACCAAGAAATATTTAAAGCATTCAAAATACCATAAAACCTCATCTTGTTAATACATTTTTGTTTAAAGGTGGGGTATGTGATTCTGAAGACATTTATTCATTTAGCTGACGCTTTTATCCAAGCGACTTGTTGACAGCTGGTATACAGAATAATTTGTAAAGCCAGATTATGCCCCCCACACATCCACACAGTTGGTGTCCATTGGTGTGTAACACATACACAGAAACACCAACGATGAAACCCTTTAAAATGGGCCGTCCGTCTCAAGGCTTGAGCCCTGATGTAGGTCAGGACACACAGACACATGGGGTTATTTATAGCCAAACAAAGCCCTTTACCCCACTAAGCATTGCTTTCCTACATCTCCTACAATTGATTGTCCACACATACACACACATAAACACACACCTGGCATTTGGTTTCTGGCCAAATATCTATAACTGAATGCACTTGCTACTATACCTGATCAGATACGCTGTACCAGCCGTAGTTGAAGGGACTGGGTCTGTCCTGCGGTGAGAGGGCCACCACAACTAGGTTGTAACAGGCTCTGGATGTGTAGAGCAAAATCACAACGGCTCCTATGGCTGTGGCTTGGCACACCGATGTTCCCTGGAGGAAGAGGTACTGTGCTTATTACAGGCTCACGCTCATGTATCTGTCTGCTATTGGCCTGTAAGACTGAGGCCTCTCCGTGACTAAAAGGACAGACTATTGGTCAGAAATTAAGTTTTGAAGGACATAAATTTAAGCATCTGTACATGTCTGGTTTATGGTAAGACTATATCCTCTCTCACTCTCTCTACATATATCAGTGCAAATAGATGGGCACTTACTTGCACTGTTATTCTGTGGGTGTATGTGGTACACTTCTATGTAAATTTACAGCAAGTGCATGAACCACACCAATAATTCTCTGGTGGGGGATCAAAGAAAGTAGTGCAGTAGCAGAGAGTATTTATTTCACCAGCATTTGTCTCAAGTTAGGGGGATGTTTGTTCACTGCTTTGGGTGAATCTTTGAATTCATTTTGAATTCTAATAGATCAGAGCTCAAAATATGCTATCGTTCTTGTATGTATTTTTTTCAAAATCTTTACCTGGAGCTGAATATTTATGTATTTTTAAAAATTAATACTTCATTCAAAAAATGTATATATGCATTGCCCCAAACATCCCAAATAGCCCACGAAATAAGAAATAGTAATCCAACATTATTAAATTTAAACGGCATCTTAGAGCACAAGAGGATGACAGCAACCCAGTGCTTGCCTAGGCTGAGTGTGTAGGGGCACAAATGGACCGCTGAGGGGTGACAACAACTTGGTATAACACTGCAATTCAACCATGGTCTAGATTATGCCTCAAAGTGGATTGGTTCGAAGCCTACATTTTTCAGACCCTCAGTGACTTCATTTCTAAAAGGACACTAGCAACAGATGTAGTTATTCAGACCATCAGGGGGAAAGTGAGAAAAATACAGAAATATATACAATTGTGTAGGCTAATTTATTCCCCTGAGTAATATAAGTAAGCTCCTCTCGCACTGCGCGCGTAGGGCTGGTAGATAAGCAGCAGACTTTGTAGTAATGAGATTGTTTGTCATGCACCCCCCTCCCCGACCGAGACATTTTTGTTGTCCCCACCAACAGTGACAAGAAATATCTTTCCTTAATATGTAATAAATTTTTAAAAAACGCTGTAGGCTTAAGCTAATAGTGGTGACTAACAAGTTACAGCAGTTATAACCACCGGCCATCTTTAGCTGAACTACACATGCCACAGCCTGGCTGAGAGCGAGTTTGGGCTTCTAGGGAGGGGCGAGAGACACCGCTGTAAAGGAGAGAGGTGCGCTGGGTTTATAATGCAGAGAAAACAAAAACATCATTGGGACCAGTCGTTTTTTGTCTAAATCATTTTTTCATAATTTTTAGAAGCAAAAAGTGTTTAGAAAATGTGATTAATTGCACAGCCCTTTCAAGTGTAGCGTGTAGTAAAAAACTTTTAGAAATGTGAGGATGCTCCACAAACAAGTTTACCTCTAAACAGTCATTTTATTAGACCAAGTTTGTCATTTCTAAATAGTGAAAATGTCCATATATAAGCTTTTATAAAGCAAACGTATTGTGACATTGTGTTTGCCTCTGTACGGGAAGAGTTTCAGGAATGCTACCAAAATGTTAAATCTTTCAATAGCTTACCTTAATTTGTGGAATACTGATTTAACCAATTTTGCATGCTTTTATTCCTACCTTGGATTCAAGGTAAACGTTGGCAGAGGACATCTTGGCAATTTTAAAGATGCAGATGGCCAGAGATACAGCACACAGGACAAAGAGACTGTCATTGATCAGGACCCGGGCCAGGACTGCATGTCTGATACCCCCATCACTGGAGACATAAGGTATGTTAACTTTTTACAATCAAGTATTAAAACAAAATGTTCCATGGATTGAAATACGACATTATTATGTAAGTAGGAAATATTCTCTGAAATGTTTTTTTTTTTGTTTACCTCGGTGAATCAGAGTGCTCCAGAGCTCCTTGCACAAACAATGCACAAGTTAAATTTACCACCAGGAAAAATATACTGAGACACAGGAAGAGCAAACGCAGAGGAACCCTGGATAGAGAAAGAGAGAGGAATATACAGACAGTAAGAGCCAAAAAAGGTGACTTTATTCATAAACAACAACTAATTAACATTCATGGTGTTGAAGCTGCAAACCAACTGTGTGTGTGAGAGAAGAAAGGAAAAGAAAGAGGGAGACAATCTGGTTGTGGAGAGGAATGAGGATGATGACTGTTAAAATCATACAGACACATTCTGAATTTCTGTCGAAAAAGGACTAAAGGATTAATGCATGTCAGTAGATGGAGATATCAACAGGTCATTTTAGTATAATGTCTGTCAGTTAAGGGAAAATATTTGAAAACATTTATATGAAAAGTTACATAACAAAGTTACAGGACAGACTTACTTGTATTTGGTGAACTCTGGGGAATATTTGGCTTTAGCCTTAAACATCACCTAAACAAAGAAAAGTATAAAAATAAATATCATCACACACGATGTACACACACACACACATATTTCATACTCATAATCCCAAAATAATAGTTTTAAAATTAGATACTGGACTCATCTGGAGACAGTTTTAAAAAGGCATATTAAAAGTATTGCACACACACACACACACCTGCCTCCACCTGAGGTGGTGGGTCCAGCTGTTTGACTAACCACTTCACTGGAAATGCAGACAGCGTAATTTCACAAGACAATGACAGTCAGCAGCTATTTGGAAGCAGTGATGTTGAAGAAACAGGAACATACAACTCAACATTGAAATTGACCCATCTTGACAAGGCAATAAAACAATAATGATATAATTTCCCTCAATAATATAACAAATGTTTAATAAAAGTTTGATTTGATTCATTTGAATCACAATCAAATTAGCACTTAATTTTTCTGTTAAGCCAACTCTGCCAAACAGACGATGAAAACAGTAAAACCTAAAGAGAGATCAAACTTCATTAACAGAAAATCCAAAGACAAAGATTTCACAGTACTAAAACACATCTGATTTGCACCTTTTATCTCCTCAAAACCCTCCTGTACTTTTATTGCTTGGTTGGTAAGACTACATATTATCTACCAGCTGCCTTGCTGCCGACATGTTATCAGTTGTGACCTTACAAAACAGCAAACTGTATCAAGTCCAATTATACAAAAGCTGGGACACTGGCCTTCACTGATCGAGTTCACCTACATGCTGGAAATTCTTTTGACTTTTATTTTTTACTACCAAAATGTAGTTTATTAAGTCAGACTCTGATTAATGATGACAATGATTCATTTCTGATATTATGCCATGGCCACAAAGAAAACTGCTTATGTCAACATTTACTAAAACACACACACACATAAACACTCGGACTTTTGTGTGAGAATGTAGGCCAGAAGGAGGTAATTTGTAACCTAGAAATGAAGCAACAAGCCAACAGAGCACTGCTGGATTACATGCTTTATGTACACTAAATGTGTGTCTATGTGCACCTTAAGAAACTTATAGAAAATGTAGCTAAATCAATATTTTGTCTTCAAGTACAGAGTGAGATTCCCCAGTGGTGAAATTAATGTTTTTTCATCTGATTATTAATATTATCCATTTTCCTCTAGTAAGTAAGAGCTAAAGTGTAATAAGGGGGAAGTAGGGCTCAGGCCTGACTCATCAAAAAACACACTACACAAATTTCCACACATGTGTGTCAGCCGCCAGACTGTGTCACGCTGGCATGATGCTATATCACGTTATTTATTACCTTCAGTGAGTTCAACATTAAAAAGCCCTGTTCAGCAGTTAGGCGCTATTACAGCAACTGGGTTGTGACATTGGTTGAACAAATTATGAATCAATGTAAGCTATAACGTT
The DNA here is from genome assembly GCA_029875015.1 of Lepomis gibbosus. Taxonomy (NCBI): domain Eukaryota; kingdom Metazoa; phylum Chordata; class Actinopteri; order Centrarchiformes; family Centrarchidae; genus Lepomis; species Lepomis gibbosus. The sequence goes on from JAPMOB010251718.1 coordinate 27,515, forward strand.
GTACAAAAACTGATTTTCTGTGCTTGTGTTTAAGCAGTCTAGCAAGCTCTCCTGTTTTCGCGCCTTTTATTGCTTTATGCACTTGTATATCATGTCAGCTAGAGCTGAAAAGATTAGTCTGTAAATCATTTGATTGACCTACAGGCGATCAATCAGCAGTTATTTTAATAACTGACTAATCATTTTAGTCATTTTTCAAGAAAAATGTGGGAATCAGATGCATTACTTTGTCATTTTTGGTAGTAAAGTTAATAAATTTATGGTCTGGGCTGCAGATAGGCAAAGCAATTTGAACCATTATCTGCAGCCCTAATGTCAAATTTGATCCGTCAGTGAGGGCACATCTAGTTACCCCTGAATAAATTGAAATGCAGTGAATTATAATTTAACACAGTGGTCCCCTTTAAACACAACCAACCTGATGACGCTTTCAAGATCACGCCGTCCCACAATGAATTTTACATGGTCTCAAAATGTGGTCAAAACAGTACCATTGCAGCCTGGGATTGAGTATTTAGTGTCAAATATTTTGCTCTTCACCTGCTAAATACTCCATTATGTTCATTTGCTAGATGTTAACTTTGCCTGTCTGCTGTTTGGTGCTGGGCTGGTAGCTAGTGGGTTTATTGATAAACTACACTGATGAGAGCTGTGGGAGAGAAGCAGAACAGTGAATTTACTGGCCCGAAAACCAAAACAATGAACTGAAAGAAGCTAAAATGCTCTGTAGATCTGAGAGGACTTACAGAGTCGGGTGATTTTCTATGTGGGTTTGTCACTACAAATCACTTAGATGTAGTCATTTGATTCATTGTTAACATAAAATAACTGATTATAGCTGCCTTACTGTTATTCCGACTTTCATTAGAGGACATCCTTTTTTTGGATTGATGTCTTTAATATTACTAAGACTGTAAAACAGTTTGTTTAAGTACTTGTGATTAAGAAAGTAACACCAACATTGTGTAAGGCCTTAAACCCGGCACTTTTGCTTGTTTGCTGGATGGGTCAGGAAAAATAGCACTGCGGCCAGATGGTCAAAGTTTGTACTGGGAGAAAATATGAATCTGATACACTGTGTTACTCAGGTCTGACCCGGCTAGATGTGAAACCACAAGTAGGAAAAGTTTGTTCACTAAGCTGGCCAGTCACATGATTTTCCCAACATATATAGATACATATTTTAAACCTATAATGACAGCTTTAGCATATGGAAAAATACAATTTTACTGGTAATGGTGGAAACCTCTGCTGCCAAGGGAGCGTTGTTTGTATCCTGTAACCGGTCACAGATCAGCTAATGGGATACAATGTTTATTCAGCAGTCATATGACAACATTGGCTTCATTTACCTGATCTCAACTTAGCCAGTCAGACAAACTTCCTTTCTACTCAACTAACCACCGTGACTGAGACACATTCTGTGTTTTCCTTTTGGAGCAATGATTGAACTATGGTGGTGCCACCAACCAAAAGTCCCAAGGTGTGTAGGTGTTTCCTGGGAGAGAAACAAACAGGTCTTTGATGTTTGGAGTGGGCAGGTGTTAAACAACTGTGACTGACCCACTGTGTCCCTGTCTTCCTCTTTTATACACGCCATTTGTGATAGCGTGCCACTGACAGAGACATTTGCTTGAGTCTTGCCTTGACTTATTGAATAAAAACACATCAATGGAGGCTGGGACTTAATGTAACACAGGCTTTTAAAGGGAGATCTTAACGTCACTCACCCCGGGATATGAACTGTGTCAATTTGCTGAGCTTTCAAACAAATCTTAAAAAAAACTGCTTCAGGTCACTCAACCCACTCTTTCTACGAAGCATGTAGGCTGATTGTGACCACATTTCCCCATTTGAGGAAGAAGAAGCATTGGCTTTACAGAAACCCCACTTAAGCAAAAGGTGACGTTGCTAGGGAAATTGACAAGTAACAGGGCACAGTAAGGCAATTGCACCCCCCCCCCC